>SJXQ01000770.1:95395-109721 GCA_006408695.1 Aepyceros melampus | reverse complement strand
CCGCCTGGGCCCCGGGCTGCCCGTGTGAAAGCGCAGACCTCAGAGCCGCTTCCACTGTCTCGGTCCTTCTCGGGGCACCTGCTGCCCTCTGACCTCCAGGCGGTGAGCTCGCGGCCCCCCCCGCCGCTGCCCTGGACAGCAGTGCTCAGCCGAGGTTCAGGGGCTGGGGTGACGGAGGTGCTGGTGTTGAGTGCTATGACTTGGGGTGCAGGGGCCTTCCTGTGTATCCTCCAGGACCCCCTCCAGTGGAGGAAGCTGCCCCAGACTGCCGGGATGCCCAGCCTCCAGGGGAAGCGTGGCCTTCGGGTCGTTTCCAGCTTCGCTGCCTTGTTACTGGCCAAGGAGCCACCCTCCGCTCCCGGCTGCCCAGCCACCCCCCCCAACGGTTACACATACACTTCACACACACCCCACCCCCCAGGAGCTGTCCTCTGTCCTGGCTGCAAAGCCCCCACACCCCAACTTGACTTGAGTCTCACCTGAATCAGCATTGTGGCAGCAGCTTCTGACTTCACCTGGGACTCCAGCCAGGCCGGGGGCCATGGAGGCAGCAGAGGAAGCTGGGGTGCTGAGCTGGAGGAGGGGTGGCCGACAGGCAGCCCCGCAGGTGAGAGGACGCGGCCCCCCGGAGCCCGGCAGGCGGGTGAGTCCTGCCCTCCCCACCCGGGCCCTGGGCCTCTCCCTCAAGCCCTCTGGTTTCTGCTTCTGCTCAAAGCCGGCCAAAAACAGGCTTCTAGTTCTAATTCCTCTGCAGAGGTTCGCACTGCGGAGCCCGGTGAGTCCAGACTCAGAGCAGGAAGAGCGGGGAGTCACCCGAAGCCCCCTCCTGGCCAATCTTGGTCCTGGCTTTCCAGGTGGATGCTGGGTTGCGTCCTGCCGGGCCCCCTCAGCCCTGAGCGCTGCCCACGCTTTTCCTAACAACGCAAACGAGGTCATGAAGACCACTTCTCAGTACCATGTCCCCATTGTTGTATTAGCCAAATGGCAGGTGTTCAACCCATTTTTCAAAACCAGTGCAAACTTGTGACGTGACCCCTGGTGATTCTGCCAGCCTAGAACTGCTCTGGGAGGTGCGCGGGAGGCTTCAGGGGTAGGAACGTTTGAGGGGCAGAGTCCTCGGGAAGCAGAGACGGGGCCTGGGGGCCAAGGTGGGCTCCCACACACGTGCTCCCCCAACGACAGAGTGGCTGGAGCCGCAGCCCTCAAGCCCGCTGCACGCCCACGTCGCAGATGGCCAGAAGCCAGAAGGGGGCCCTGGCGCCGCTCTGCAGGCCGCCTCTGTCATCTGCGAGTGAGGTTTGAGTCCACAGTGTGCAGCTTCATAGCGTGGGGGCCTTTCTGGGCACGCTCAGAAAATCGCCTGAAACGGCGATGGTGGCTGTTTTGCTGGGAGCGTTTCCTTCTTGACAGAGGCAGGTTACATGCTGGTTTGGGATCAGGGGACCCTTCTTCCATCTGTGGCTGCCGGGTTGATCCTTTGTGGGGGATGACCACCCCCTGGCCCTGGGTCCTCTGACAAGACCTGGGAGATCCCCGTCTACCTGCAGTTATTACCACCCGTCCTGAGTGGGCTGGAGCAGGTCTGCACCGTGGCCGTGTGGAGGCCCACGGATGGGACCATCTGCCCTTGCGGGACACTGCTGGTTTTCAGGGCCACGGGCAGAGGACCACGTGCTGGTGGCTTCAACAGCAGAAGTCCGCACCATCCAGAGTCAGGGTGTCCATGGCTGTGCTCCCTGCAACAGCTCTGAGGCCCTCCTACCTCCTCCAGCTTCTGGGCCGCCAGGCGTCCATGGGCCCCAGGCTGCATCACCCGAGCAGGGCCTCCATCCTCACGTGGCCTTCTCCCCAGTGTCTGTTTCCGCCCTGCGTCTTGCACCAGGACACGCGTGGATTTAGGGCACACGCGGGTCGTCTGGGGTGCCCTCCTGTCGAGCCCCTAAGTATGCCTGCAGAGACCACCGTGCTGTCCCCCTGGGATGGGCGCCAAGCTCACTGGGCACTGTCTCCGCGGCCCAGCGGCCCCAGCCCCGC
This sequence comes from Aepyceros melampus, assembly GCA_006408695.1. Classification (NCBI taxonomy): domain Eukaryota; kingdom Metazoa; phylum Chordata; class Mammalia; order Artiodactyla; family Bovidae; genus Aepyceros; species Aepyceros melampus. Next base: position 107,687 of record SJXQ01000770.1, on the reverse strand, counting down.
GTCCTGGGCAGTTCCGCGTCCCGTGTCTCGACTGTGCCAGCTTGGCTCCATGCCCTGGCCCCCTCCCCAAGGACCACCTCGACGGGAGGCGGCTGTGGGCAGGAAGGCATCGGGCTCTTGGGCAGTACAGAACTCCACATGCTGGGCGTGAACGTGGTCCTTGTTTTAAATCCCGAAGGACATCTTGGTTGGAATGCATCCTTGCCCACACGCTTGGAGACCTGGGTGGCTACATTGGACCATGCGGTCTTCCCCAGGTGGGAAGCCGCTCGTGGGCCGCGGGCCATGTCCAGGCCCCACTCAAGCGGCCCGTCCATCTCGCCGGGGCAGGGGCAGAGCTCTGGGGCTCCTGGTGATGCTGCTCAGCTCAGGCAGAGTTGCCCTTCATCGCAAACAAGGCCTGAGGAGCTCTGTGCAGCCCAGGGAGGGGGGAGCCCCGGGTGGGACCAGACCTGCTCTGTGCCCGTGGGGGCCCTGTCCGCTTGCACATACAGGCCTCCTGGGGTGGACGTCCAGCCAGGGCCTGTCAGGGGCCGGACACTTGCTCCAGACCATGGAGAATCTCACGATGCTGGCAGCAGAGCACTGGACCAGCCCCAGCGCCTCCCAGGGTCCCGACTTTCAGGCAGTGCCCCCGGGACTCGGAGGCTGAGTTGTGACGCAAGACGCACAGAGGGTTTGGGGCAAGGCTGGCACCCACCACCAGCACGTGCTTGACGCACGCCTTGGAGACCTGCACTCTGGCTGAGGTTCCCCCTTGCAGTCACAAGCCTGGGCATACAGTCTTATTAAGAAAGCCGTATGAATTTCTCACAGTTTAAGATGATTCCGTAATTTTTATTGTAATAAGATTTTCAGGACCTGGGACCCGTTATTTACTCTGCTTCTAAGAAAATCTAGCCTGGCTTCAGCTCAGCAAGGAGGCCGGCGGCTTCCCCCTGGGTCTGGGGACCCGCTGCCTAGCCGTCCCTCCCCACCTCTGCTTGTGCCAGACCCGTGGTGCTGGCCCTTCGGCGTCTTTACCCTAAGCTGCGTTGCTGGGCCCGGGCTTCCGCACGGCTGCTGCTCCTGTCACCCTCTGCGATGCCACCCCTCCTGGTGTCACCTTTCTGCCCTCCTCCACAGGATCTCTAGGTGGAGGTGTCTGTGCAGCTTGGCACGCGCTAAGCCTCCCGTACCTGTGCTCCGGGGACCCTGTTGTCCTTGTAACGCTTGCCCCCGCTCCATGCTTGTCTTCCTGGCCTCTAGCTGGACACACGGCATCCCCTCCTGCCCTCCGTCTCTGCCGACTTTCCTCCTCTGTCCATCTCATCGCCTCTGCTGGGCACTTTCTCACACTTATCCTCCAGTTTAATAAGTCTCTCTTCAACTGTGCTTATTGTCTCACTCACTTTAACAAGTGTGTTTATTTCTGAAAATTCTACTTTCACATGTCCTCCTGCTGATGCAGAAAGTCCACTTACTGCCTATTCTTTGTAATTGTCAGGTATGTACATACTTTATGCACTCTACTGAATGCTCCGTGTTTCTGATTGCAAATCTCAAGTTCCCAGGGCCTGAATCCACCTTTGTTGTTTGTTGACTTCTACTCATGATGGTGTTTTCTTTTGATCTTTGATTGTGAGCTTGTTTTGATTGGTCGTAAACTTTGAAATCTAGAGCTCTCAGAAACTTAGAATCTCAGCTTTGGCCACTTTATTTCAGTTTCTGCTGCAGTCCCTGACTTTGTCTTGGAATCTTGCACCCAGGCCTGCTTTTCATTTGAGGCCCGGTTTCAAAGAAGCCCTCCCTTCTGTGTGCTCACCACTTATCTCCAAGCTTACTTTCTTCCTCTAGTTTCAGCCAGAAGCCTGGAGGGTCACACCTCAATTCAGGGGTCTCCCCCTAGAGACAGGCTTGGGAGCCTGTTCTGGAGGCCCAGACCAGCCTGGTTCCTGCCGGGCTGCAGACCCCAGCGCCAGCATGGGGGAGGGTCAGGGTCGGTCGCCAACCCTCCGTGGAAGCTGTTGCCCAAAAGCCATCTACCAGGACTGATTTCAAGTTCATTGCATTAGATTAACTTTCATTATTTCCTATAAAACTTAATAAAGAGTTCCAAAGAATTTCCTTAAAAAGCTCCTTAAATTCATGCAGTTAAAAATATTAATAATCAACGAAAGTAAAAACACGCCACCCAGACTGCCTTGAATCTGCCTTCTTTCTGGAATAGCATACAGACGTGTTTAGAAAACTAGGCAGGTCTTTAAGATACGGCTTCTGGAGTGAGGGAGATGCGAGTTCATGAGACTCTTCTGCGTGGCCAGAAGCAGCGGGCTTTGGCTCTATTCCCTCTTGATGCCAGGGGGCAGGGCTCTGAAGGTGGGCGGCAGGGCCCAGGTGTCCTCCTCGAGGTGGAAGCCGGGCTGGGTGGCATGGGCAATGCCAGCCAGAGGGAGGGGCAGCCTGGGGATGCACCCTGGTTCTACACGAGCTGAGGAGCCCTGTCCCCGAGCTCTGGGTCCTCCGGCACCATGATCATGGTGACGGGGGTGGGGCTGCTGGGCACAAGGGCCTTCATCGGGGTGCAGCCCCCCTCCTCTCTGATGACCGGGGTCCCCTCCTCCCCACACTCTTCCTTGATGGTAGGCAGACTCTCGGGCGCCTGGACAAACGGCATCACCACCAGCGTGCGGGGCACCTGCTGGACGTCCAGCTCGCCGTCCAGCCCTCCAGGGATGTTGATGACTGGGGACTCCGCGGTCCAGGGCTCCTGGCGGCTGGGGACAGTGTCCTGCTACTTCTGGGACCACACGTCTTGGTCACGGCCCCGCAGCGGGGACAGCAGCTGGTGGGTTTCCAGGATAGACTCCGCAGCTGGGATCCCAGTGGAAAAAGACCCCTGGACACAGGACTCGGCTGGTTCGGGTCCCTGGGCTTCTGCAGAGAAAGGAGACGTCCCCATGAGCACCTCAGGGCAGGGATGGGAGTGGAGCCCAGATGCCGCACAGGGCCTGCACGCAGGCCCCCAGACGGCAGGGACTGGCGTTGGCAGCAAAGCCCGGGCGCAGCCCTGTCACCTGTCCCTGCCCCTCCGCACCCTGTAAGCTCTGTTTCATTCTTTCTCAGACGTGTTTTGCTCACGCTCAGCCGCGTCCTACTCTTGGCGACCCCGTGGACGGCGGCCCACCAGGCTCCTCTGTCCATGGGATTTTCCAGGCGAGGGCGCTGGAGCAGGGGGCCGTTTCCTCCTCCAGGGAGTCTTCCTGATCTGGGGATGGAACCTGGGTCTCCGGCTCTGGCAGTTGGGCCTTTACCACTGAGCCACCAGGGAAGCCCACTTTTCCGTTCTCTTCAGATATTTTGAACTTTGTCTTTTATTTCTCTAAGCAAAGTAAACCCCATAGTTATTTGGTGGTTTCACCTGCTGAGTCCCGAGGCCCTTGGGGCTGTCTCTCCCGTGGTTTCACTGACTCTCACTCAGGACCCTTGTCTCCACAGGGCATTGGCCACTCGGACAAGGAGCAGCCGGTGTTCAGTGTTCTGTCCGTGTCATCCACAAGGAAGCAGCGTTGCGTGATGAAGGGCGAGTCTCAGAGGGTCATCCCCTTTCACAAAGTCAGGGTCGGCCGGGGTCCAGGAGTCAGCAGCGCTTCTGCCCCCTTCCCCTCTCCCCAAGCGTTGAGGCTTGGGGGGAGCGCCGGGGCCCTCTTGCTCTCCTCTGCACCTGCGGGTCCCGGTTTTACGGGACATCTTAACCCGTAACGTCAAGTCAGCCCTGGGCCTGGCCCGCTGTGTCTGCCTCCTGCATGTCTGCGAAGGTTAAACCCATCGGGGCTGGTGCCCGGCATCTCTCCGGGCATCTCTCTGGCTCAGTCCCCGCCCCAGACTCCCTTACCTCCCAGCGGGTTCACCGCCCACAGGAGGCCCTCCCTGCGGTGCGGGGCGCGCCCTGCGCCCACCCTGCCTCTTCCCTCCTCGTCAGTCAGCTCGCTCAGGCTCACGGAACAGCCTCCCTTCTTCTCCACCGGTTTCACTGACAGCACGTTTGTACTTTGTGATCCTCCAAAACCGCCTTACGTGGAACCACGCAGACGTCCAACTAGCCCTCCGGCCGCCAGCCCCTCCCCGGGGCCAGAGGCGCCGAGCCCCTTGTCAGGCGTTCTCAAGAGTTAACAGCTCAGGTGTCCTGTGCTCAGGGATGCACGCTCGTGAGAAGTTAGCCTCGTGAACGTTCACTCACTGTTGAAAAGCTGAGTGGTGGATGTTGTTTACACTCTGGAAGGAGGAAGACTCACGAACGCAGAGGTCTGTGTGAAAGCTCGGAGACCCCGGCAGGCGGGCGGCGGGGCTGAGCCCGAGTGTCTGCGGGACCCCGCCCTGCGGCCACCACGAGCTCGGCCACCGTCACTCTTGGGCTCCTCAGCGCTGGTGGGGCCACAGGAGAAGACACCAGGGCGGCCTTCAGCCCGGGCAGACGTTTGCTGCTGCTGCTTAGGCCCGTGCCCAGCTTTACCTCTGGAGCCCACCGCTGTTTGGCATGCAGCGGGGGCAGGGGCAGTCTGAGGGCCCCCTGGCAGGCTCCCCCTTGTCTGCATCACACACACAAGGGTCCCAGCCCTGGCTTTCTCTGGTGATTTCGTTCCTTTTTCTTTTGGGAATATTGGACATTCTAGACAATCAAATTTAGGTAGGTCTCGACGTGCCCAGACTGCAGAGGGTCTCACCTGAGGCGGAGCCTTGGTTTTCAGCCGCGTCTCCTGGTCCAAGTTGCTTTCTTTCTCTCTGATCCCTTGCATTCTACAGAAACAGAAATCACAGGAAATCCATGATGTAGGGTTTGTCATCCTGTCAAAGAGAACGAAACAGGTGGCCCTTTAGAGGACGCTACAGAGACAGACAGGGCTGCCTCCCCCTCCCCGCCCCGTGAGCTGCGTTCAGAACCTTCCCCTCCACCTGGGGCTGCAACCCGGCAGCCTTGGCAAGAGGCTGACCCTTCCCCGGCCTGTGTGTCAGGACAGACACAGGTGTACTTTGTCTGACGCATGTGAGGGTCTCAGGAAGCTAGGGAGACCCTCGTGATTCCCAGCACGAGGCTGCTGGCTGCTCCCTGTGCGGGGCTCCGCCTATCGAGAAGCTGAGCACTCCCCCGCATCTGAACACAGGCCTGTGTCTCCTGCCCTGGCCCTGCAGACTGGCGGCGGTACTGCCTGTGTCCGCCGGCTGGCCGGTCATCGGGGGGACTGCAGTTATTGCCAGACTCGCTCACAGTCAGGGATGTGCTCACTCCAGCTTTCAGTGGTGCGTGTGTGGGTCCAAGGCTGGGTCTGTGCAAAACTCCTGAGAATCTGGATAGACTTACAAGCAGACCTGTCGCTAGGAGACTTCTCAGTCCAAACAGCACATCTGTAAATGCTCTCAACCCTTCCCTGGTCCAGGACTTTAAAATTATCGTCAAGGTACAAATATCGATAGATAACGAGAGTGCGTGAAGATACAACTTCAGGGGAAACGAGGAGAGCCCTCTCTGGGCCAGAAGCACCGATGCCCCAAGAGGAGCAAGCAGAGGCCCACAGGAGGCTGCTGTGGGCAGCGGGAGAGGCCCTCGAGGAAGCCCCCGCGAGGGAAGCAGGGGTGGCCGCGGGAGTGGGGGTCCCGATGGACAGCTTGCTGGGGCCGCAGCAGGCCCAGTGGCCAGGCAGGCAGCGGTTCGCTGCTGCAAAACCCCCTGAATCCACAGGAACGGCGAGGTGCCTGCCCCGCATGAGAACGGTAACCTCAGTGGACAGAGGGCAGTGTGAGCGCACACACACCCAAGGGCGTGGTGCCCAGGAAGCAGAGGTGGGTCGAGGTGTCACCAGACACCCAAGCACCACTGGGAATCAGGAGCAAAGCGCTGCTGTGAAGAGGAGAAGGCGACGCAGCGGGTGGATGGCGCGCTGGAGGGTGTGGAGCAGAGCCTGTGGGAGGACGTGGGGCACAGGGGTCTGCCAAAAGGAGAGGGGAGCTGTCGGAACCTTCAGAAGCTTGCCCTCCACCGAGAGGCTTCCCAGGGGGCACTAAGGAACCTGCCTGCCAACGCAGGAGACACAAGAAATACAGGGTGATGCCTGGACCAGGAAGCCCCCTGGAGCAGGACATGGTGGCGCACTCCAGTGTCCGCACCGGAAAACCCCATGGACAGGGGAGCCTGGTGGGCTGCAGCTTCAGGGAGGCCAGTCCCCACTCCCTGCTCCGTGCAGGGCTGGCGGCCGGCGTGTCACAGGTGCGGGGTGTGCGCTCTGGCTGGCCTGGCCCTGCCCTGGGAGGTGGGCACAGTTGCTGTCCTGGTTCTGGCCCCCTTGGCAGCAACAGCTTCCCACGTGCCGGCCAGTGGAAGACTTAAAGAGACAGGACCTTCCCCCTCCTGCTTGCAGCCAGCCAGTCAAGGATGTCTTCCCCAGGCCACTGGCTGGCCAAACAGGCAATGGAGAAAGTTTTCAGCGACAAGAAATCCGCTCTTTGCAAAACTCAGCCTTCAACAGGTGAAACCTATAATCCCCAAGGGTTCAACAGGCGAAACCTATAACCCCCAAGGGACAATCTGACCTCCATTGTTATCACATGATTTACTACGAAGAAATAGGAAGTCCGGACTTTCAAGTTAATAGTCAAGAATATTAAATCAGCTGTCTCAGAAATACTCAATGAGTCAGAGGACATCAAGGACGAAGAATTAAAGGGGATCAGGGCAATGGTGTAAGAACAGATCAGAATATCAACAAAGAAGCAGAAATTATGAACAGAAACTAAACAAATTCTGGAGCTAAAAAGTGTAACAACTGAAATTTAAAAATTCACTAGAGGGGCTCAACAGATTTGACCAGTGAAAAAAGGATCCAAAAAAAAAAAAAAAACTTGACTAAACTGAAATTATTAATATCCAGTCTGAACTGTAGAGAAAAAGCAATGAAAGGCAGTGAACAGAGCCTGGTGGGCCTGTAGGTCTCCATCAAAGGTATCAAGATACGCCTTGCAGGGCTCCCAGGAGGAGGAGCGAGAAAGAGCAGAAAAATTGCCGAACAAATAACGAAAACTTCCCCAAACTGATGAAACCATGAACCTGCACATCCAGTCTACTCTCCATGAACAGCATGAAAAGGCAAAAAGACAGGACACTGAGGGAGGAACTCCCCAGGCTGGGAGGTGCTGACATGCTCCTGGAGAATAGGGGACAAGCAGCTCCACAAAGAAGGAAGAGACGGAGCCAGAAAGTCCACAGCACCCAGCTGCCAGTGCAACTGGTGGTAGAAGTAAAGCCCGATGCCGTGAGGACAATATTGCGTAGGAACCTGGAATGTCAGGCCCATGGATCAAGGTAAACTGGAAGTGGTCAAACAGGAGTGGCAAGAGTGAACATCAACATTTTAGCAATCAGTGAACTGAAATGGACCGGAATAGTGAATTTAATTCAGATGACCGCTATATCTACAACTGTGGGCAAGAATCCCCTACATGAAGTGGAGCAGCCGTGACAGTCAACAAGAGTCTGAAATGCAGTACTTGGGCGCAATCTCAAAAATGACAGAATGATGTCTATTTGTTTCCAAGGCAAACCATTCAATATCACGGTAATCCAAGTCTATGCCCCGACCAGTAACACCAAAGAAGTAGAAACTGAATGGTTCTGAGCAACCTAGACAGCATATTCAAAAGCAGAGACATTACTTTGCCGACTAAGGTCCGTCTAGTCAAGGCTATGGTTTTTCCTGTGGTCATGTATGGATGTGAGAGTTGGACTGTGAAGAAGGCTGAGCGCAGAAGAATTGATGCTTTTGAACTGTGGTGTTGGAGAAGACTCTTGAGAGTCCCTTGGACTGCAAGGAGATCCAACCAGTCCATTCTGAAGGAGATCAACCCTGGGATTTCTTTGGAAGGAATGATGCTAAAACTGAAGCTCCAGTACTTTGGCCACCTTATGCGAAGAGTTGACTCATTGGAAAAGACCCTGATGCTGGGAGGGATTGGGGGCAGGAGGAGAAAGGGACGACCGAGGATGAGATGGCTGGATGGCATCACGGACTCAACGGACGTGAGTCTGAGTGAACTCCGGGAGTTGGTGTTGGACAGGGAGGCCTGGCGTGCTGCGATTCATGGGGTCACAAAGAGTCAGACACAACTGAGCAACTGAACTGAACTGATGAAGACCTACAGGACCATCTAGAAAGTGAAGTGAAAGTCACTCAGCTGTGTTTGACCCTTTGTGACCTCACAGAGTGTACAGTCCACGGAATTATCCAGGCCAGAATACCAGAGTGGGGAGCCTTTCCCTTCTCCAGCGGCTCTTCCCAACCCAGGGATCGAACTGGGGTCTCCTGAATTGTAGGCAGATTCTTTACCAATTGAGCTATCAGGGAAGCCCTTCTAGGCCTTCTAGAACTAACACCCCCAAAAGATGTCCTTTTCATCACAGGGGACAGGAATGCAAAAGTAGGAAGTAAAGAGATGCCTGGAGTAACAGGGAAGCTCGGCCTCGGAGTACAGAATGAAGCAGGGCAAAAGCTAACGGAGTTCTCCCAAGAGACACCCTGGTCACAGCAACCCTCTCCAATGACACAGGGGGTGACTCTGCACACGGACGTCACCAGACGGTCAACACCGGAATCAGATTGATTATATTCTTGGCAGCTGAAGATGGAGAAGCTCTAAACAGTCAGAAAAAACAATACTGGGAGCTGACTGTGGCTCAGATCATGAGCTCCTTATTGCCAGATTCAGACTTAAATTGAAGAAAATAGGGAAAACCACTAGACCATTCAGGTATGACCTAAATCAAATCCCTTATGATTATACAGTGGAAGTGACAAATAGATTCAAAGGATTAGATCTGACAGACAGAGTCCCTGAAGGACTATAGATGAAGGATAGTAAATTGTACAGGAAGTGGTGATCAAAACCATCCCTAAGAAAAAGAAATGCAAAAAGGCAAAATGGCTGTCTGAGGAGGCCTTACAAATAGCTGAAAAAGAAGAGAAGCAAAAGGCAAAGGGGAAAAGGAAAGACATAAGCATCTGAGTGCAGAGTTCCAAAGAATAGCAAGGAGAGATAAGAAAGCCTTGCTAAGTGATCAGTGCAAAGAAATAGAGAAAAACAAGAGAACGGAGAAGACTAGAGATCTCTTCAAGAAAATTAGAGATACCGAGGGAACATTTCATGCAAAGATGGGCTCGATAAAGGAAAGAAACTGTATGGACAAACAGAAGCAGAAGATATTAAGAAGAGGTGGCAAGAATACACAGAAGAACTGTACAAAAAAGATCTTCATGACCCAGATAATCATGATGGTATGATCACTCACCTAGGGCCAGACATCTTGGAGTGAGATGTCAAGTTAGTCTTAGGAAGCATCACTACTAACAAAGCTCGTGGAGGTGATGGAATTCCAGTTGAGCTGTTTCAAATCCTGAAAGATGATGCTGTGAAAGTGCTGCACTCAATATGCCAGCAAATTTGGAAAACTCAGCAGTGGCCACAGGACTGGAAAAGGTCAGTTCTCATTCTAATCCCAGAGAAAAGCAATGCCAAAGAATGCTCAAACTACCACACCATTGCACTCATCTTACACGCTAGCAAAGTAATGCTCTTCTCCAAGCCAGGCTTCAGCAGTACATGAGCCAAGAACTTCCATATGTTCAAGCTGGATTTAGAAAAGGAAGAGGAACCAGAGATCAAATTGCCAACATCCGCTGGATCATGGAAAAAGAGAATTCCAGAAAAATATCTACTTCTGCTTCATTGACTATGCCAAAGCCTTTGACTGTGTGGATCACAGAAAACAATGGAAAATTCTTCAAGAGATGGGAATACCAGACCACCTTACCTGCTTCCTGAGAAACCTGTATGCAGGTCAGGAAGCAACAGTTAGGACTGGACATGGAACAACAGATTGGTTCCAAATTGGGAAAGGAATATGTCAAGGCTGTATACTGTCACCTTGCTTATTTTACTTATATGCAGAGTACATCATGCAAAATGCTGGGCTGGATGAAGTACAAAGTGGAATCAAGATTTCCGGGAGAAATATCAATAACCTCAGATATGCAGAGGACACCACCCTAATGGCAGAAATTGAAGAGGAACTAAAGAGCCTCTTGATGAAGGTGAAAGAGGAGAGTGAAAAAGCTGGCTTATAACTTAGCATTCAAAACACTAAGATCATGGCATCTGGTTCCATCACTTCATGGCAAATAAATGGGGAAACAATGGAAACAGTGAAGACTTTATTTTCTTGAGCTCCAGAATCACTGCAGATGGTAACTGCAGCCATGAAATTAAAACATGCTTGCTCCTTGGAAGAAAAGCATATTAGACCAACCTAGACAGCATATTAAAAAGCAGAGACATTACTTTGCCAACAAAGGTCCCATATAGTCAAAGTTATGGTTTTTCCAGTAGTCATGTATGGATGTGAGGGTCGGACCATAAAGAAGGCTGAGCACCAAAGAATTGATGCTTTTACACTGTGGTATTGGAGAAGACTCTTGAGAGTCCCTTGGACTGCAAGGAAATCAAACCAGTCAATCCTAAAGGAAATCAGTCCTGAATATTCACTGGAAGGACTAATGCTGAAGCTCGAATCCTTTGGCCACCTGATGTGAAGAGCTGACTCATTAGAAAAGACCCTGATGCTGGGAAAGATTGAAGGCAGGAGGAGAAGGGGACGACAGAGGATGAGGTGGCTGGATGGCATCACTGGCTCAATGGCCACGTTGAGCCAGCTCCAGATGTGAGGGACGGGGAGGCCAGGCGTGCTGCAGTCCTTGGGGTCACAGAGAGTCAGACACGACTGGGGAAGTGAGCGACAGCAACACAGCCAAGAAGCTGGACTTCACTCCAAGCAAGATAGACTGAAAGCTCTCAGTGAGACGCATTAGAGCCGATTCCTTAGAACCTACAGAGAGAACTTCGAAGGCAGCAAGAGAGAGCTAATCACAAAGGAGAGCTCCTCAGTGTGATGAGCAGCGACTCCTCATCAGACTCCACGCAGGCCAGAAGGCAGTGGGGTCGCGTGAGGTCATGAAGGGAAAACCTGCCCGCCAAGAATCCCAAACCCCCAAAGCTATCTTCTGAGAATGATGGAGAAACTAAGACATTTTCAGGTAAACAAGGGCTGAGGGAGTTCATTACAATAGACCTGCCATACAAGAAACGCTAAAAAGACTCACAGAGTTTACCAGTCCCTCCAAATTCTTCAGGTTAAAACGAAAAGATACTAGACAGCAAAGCCATAAAAGCAAAAAGAATACGGGTAAAGGAGACTACACGTGCTGATTTATCAGCTTCCCAACCCAGGGATCAAACCCGGCTCTCCCACGTGGCAGGCAGACGCTTTAACCTCTGAGCTGCCAGGGAAGCCCTAATACAGAGTACGGGTAAAGGAAACTACACGTGCTGATTTATAAGCCCGCATGACTGTGCTTTGGCTTGTAGCTCTTCCCCTTTCCTGTATGATTTAGAGGTAGACGCGTAAAACAGTGATTAGGAATCTTTGTTCATGGGCACACAGTATACAAATGTGTAATCTGTGACATTAACAGCATAGAGGAGGGGAGATGGAAATTGAGAATGGGGTCTTGGAACACTATTGAATACTGACTTAAAATACCACTGAAACTGAATTAGTATTATTCAGTTCAGTAAAGTGTGACTTTATTGTTATAAATTTAGAGTGTTCATTGTCATCCTCAAGGTAACCATTAAGAAGGTGACTGAAGACCATGTAGAAAAGGAAAGAAGGAGGTAATGGATGGGCACCACAGAAAAATTCAATTAAATACAAAAAGTCAGCTGTGTTTATTCCTCAACTCCTAATCGAGGAAGGGAGGAACAATATATACATAATAGCTGAGTATCAGAAGTAGATCTTTACCTACTGATTAATTACCTTAAACACGAATGAAGCAGGAAGCAGTAGAAACCCCACGGGAATCCGGGAGCCAGACCCCTGCCTCACACCGCACATACCAACAACCACAGATAGGAGAGGACCCCACTCTCAAGGTCGAAATGTTAGACTTTCGGTAGGAGGCATCGAAGACTCTCCTTCAGGTCTCTGGGTGCAAGATTTGTGAACACAGCCCCAAAGCACTCTCTCTGAAATATTCCTAATTGCGACCGCCGGGCCGCGGGCTCACCTGGGGCGGCGGGGAGCTCTCGGGGGTGATGGTGCTGACGGAGCTCAGGCTGGAGCACCTGGAGAGCGGGGGCAGGAACTCCTTCCGCTTGACTCTGCTGGACCGAGAGAGACAGAGACGGAGACCGGGGATCCGGCGTGGGG
>SJXQ01000770.1:83938-94544 GCA_006408695.1 Aepyceros melampus | reverse complement strand
TGGCCTGCACTCGCTTCCTGCGGGCGGAGGGGAAGAGCAGCGGGTCAGAAGGAGCCAAGCCCCGCCCTGGCTGTCGCATCAGGGTGCCTGGGGGCTGCGGGTCCAGGGAGGGCGCTGGAGGATGGCGCCCGGCCCCCGCCTCGAGCTCTGGAGGAGCTGCGTCCCCTCCCTTCCGTGGCTGAAGTCCTGTCCTTCCTGACGCAGCACCTGACCGTCGTTGGAAACCGGGCAGCTCAGAGGCTGTCAACAGTGGGGCCAGGTCACTCGTGTGGGTCCCGGTGCACGAGGCCTGATGTCCTCGCAGGAGGATGAGCTTGGGACGAAGACCGTGGGCCCAGGTGGCGCTGACGGCGCAGAGGTGCCAGCCCTGGCCACTCCCGACCGCAGACTTCTAGCTCCAGGGAGGGAGACGGAAGTGAGCGGCCTGGGCAGCCTGGCCTCTGCAGCCCCCGCAGAGAAACACACCGTCACACGCGCCCCTGCGCTCGCCTCTCCTTGGTCAGGGCGGGAGCAGGACAGCCCCGGCCGGACGCGCCCACTTGGCCTCCAGGCAGGGGCCAGGCTGCCCCGCCTCTGACTCAGACTCGGCATCCGCAGGCTGGAGCCTCACGGGCAGGTGTGCGGTGACCCTCCCTGTGGCTCTCGTCTGCGCGTCCTCGGGGCCTGATTCTGGGCATCTTCCCAGGTGCTCATTGTCACCCCATAGATCGCTTTTGGTGAAGAGTCTGTTCAAATCTACAGTTTGAACTGTGGTGCTGGAGAAGACTCCTGAGAGTCCCTTGGACTGCAAGGAAATCAAACCAGTCAATCTTGAAGGAAATCAGTCCTGAATATTCATTGGAAGAACTGATGCTGAAGCTCCAATACTTTGGCCGCCTGATGTGAAGAACTGACTCATTGGAAAAGACCCTGATGCTGGGAAAGATTGAGGGCAGGAGGAGAAGGGCAAGACAGAGGATGAGATGGCTGGATGGCATCACCGACTCAATGGACATGAGTCTGAGTGAACTCCGGAAGCTGGTATGGACAGGGAGGCCTGGCGTGCTGCGGTTCATGGGGTCACAAAGAGGTGGATACAACTGAGCGACTGACCTGAACTGAACTAAGGTTATTTCAGACTTTTGTTTTTATAAACAATGTTACAGGGAACATCTCTGTCATAGAGCTTTCTCTGTTTTCCTAAGATTGGGCTTTAAGTTAACGGTGGTAGACAGCCGATGCTCCCACGTGCTGAGGGCTGTGCCAGTGGGTGATCTCCTTTAATCATCACCCACACACTCGGAGGTTTGTGCAGGGGCCCCTACCCAGGTAACTGCAGAACAGGGTCAGACCCAGGAAGCCTTGGAGTCTATTTTCATTCTTGGGAGTGCAATTCCTGGGTCCAAAAGTTTATCAGTGGATTTACCCAAAGGAAGACCCTTTAAAAGAAAACCAGTGACCTGACATGCCTCACGGTGACTGAACTTGCAATTTCAGAGTGCATCTCGAGGTCGTCTCCCACCCACAAAGGAGCCGAAAGGTGACACCCTGCAGTCATCTCACGTCGGACACATGGGCCATGCTTCTCTTTAGTAGGCAGCACCCTGTGCACCATATCAAAGGAAGCCTCACGGAGGAAATCTCAACTCAAGATCACACGCGATTTCCTCCAGAGCAGTAAATGGGGAGAAACGAGTGTGTGTGTGAGTGCCCATCTGGGCCTGAGAACGGGCAGATGGGCAGAACCCTGCTTCGCCCACACAGATACGCGTCTCAAGAGTGACCAGAGGCCTACATTCAAGAGGCCAGACCCTCACCTTCACCCTGGCTGGGGCTCGAGTACATCAGGTAAAAGTGGGCAGTGTGGACCCCGTGTCTCAAGGGGGAGCTTTCAGCTTTTCATCACGAGGTAAGATGTAAGCTGTGAGCTTTCAAGGTGTGCCCCCTGAGGGAATGGGATCTTGTCTTCGCATTCCCAAGTTGGGGCTGTTTTAAAATCATGAATGGGGGTTTGTTGCCATCTAGTCCTCGCTCTGCAAAGACCGCCACATCCATACAATGGTTGCCAACCCTAACCAGACCCAGGTCTCAGACATGGTGCAGCGTCTGCACTGGGGGTGGGGTGGGGGCAGCTGCAGCGTCTCCACACCCAGGCCCGTGAGGACCGGCGGGAACTGACCAGCCTCTGCCACTCAAGGCCGACGCGGTGAGGGCCCAGGACCAGCACGTCCTCGAGGCAGACCGTGTCTGCTCTGCTGCCCTGGGAGGCCTCGGGGAGCCTCGCACTGCATGCCTGCGGGCTGCTGAGCCCATGAGGGGCGAACCCACAGCAGACGGGCTGGGGCCACGGGGACACGGTGCGCTTGGCCCGACAAGCCTGGTAGCACATGGTTCGCACCTGCTTCTCTCGCACGCGTGCCTCACAGCTACGGACACCATGCCACGCACCCACTGCCGTTCCCAGCAAAGGAGCACAGCCCCAAACACCGCAAACGTCTAAAGTGAGCGTGCCAGACCTGCACCTCCTGCGCTGTGCGGTCCTCTGCGGGGTCCTGGGGTGGCCGCGCCCCTGCCTCCGGCCCCCACCCCCCGCACCAGGCTCACCTGCTGCGACGAGCAGCTGTTGGCACGGATGCTGAGGTTGGAGGCCTGAAAGTGGTCCAGGGCTGCTGGCAAGAGGTGCATGGACTTCACGCTGGTGGGGACACAGAGGAGAGCGAAAGCACGCGTGTCAGCAAATGGGGGTTCCTGGGGGCCCAGCAAGTCTCACTGTCGTGGTTTCCATTTTCCTGAGGATCTCGCAGCTTGGGATGGGTCGGGCTCCCCCACCCCAAGAAAGTCAGAAAGCAAGCAGCCCTGCTGAGCCCTGGAGTCTCCGACGCAGACGGAGAACCGGGGCCTCCTGTCTTAAGCCCCCGTTTTGTGGGAATTCATCGCACTGAACCTAAAAGGCGCCCAGGAGGGTCCCGTTGGATTATCCACGTGTGGTCGTCTGAGCCTTGAGGAACGGAGGGCCCGGGAAGGCTAGCTGAGAGATCAGAACGTGAGGAGGGCTGGGGCCGCTGCGGCTGGTGGGAGGAGCGAAGCGGAGGGCGTGAGCCTGTCTCCTGGCACTCCCGGGTCCTCCCGCGCAGCGGCAGAGCAGAGACCAGGCTCACCTGGCCGGGAAACCATGAGAAGATGCGTGCTGGTGTGTCTTTGCGTGTGAGACCGTAATCCTTGTTCATATTTTCATCCTACCCACTTAACATTTCAGAACAGAGGGAACAGCCGAGAAGAAACTCTCTTAGAAACGGGACAACCACCACCACCAGGGACACTTGGTAAAGTCCCCCGTGGAGGCTTTCCTCTAAAACGCGCGGCGGAGCTCCCACACTCTGCGCGGGTGTGTGCTGGGCGTGTTCCTTCCTTTGGCAGGTGTCATGAGGCTTAGAAACTTCCTCTGATCGCCAGGAACTCGATCCCACTGGCTGTAACTGGCTCTAAGAGGATCAGCCCCGGGAGTAGGGCTGGGAATGGCCGTCAGCAGTGCCAATTTGCTCAACTGGACCCAGAAACTGCATTACCCAGAAAACGTTCCCTGCAACAAAAGAGACTACCAGAATTTACTTCCCATCTCATCTAGAGGATTTGTAACTTACTTGTATCACATTTTACCCATGGTTAACCCTTGATTAAATAGGGCCGGCTCCTCTTCCCGGAGAAGGAACACAAGCTGGATTGGAAAGGTTCCCGTATATACGCACGTGGCACCTGCCCAAGGGGAGTGAGTGTACCCGCAAAAGTCTTGTTATTTTCTTTTAACAGAAGGAAGCTCAGAATACATGAGGTAAAACAAGAAGCCCCTAAGGAATCGTACATGAGCACTCTCTTATAAAATAAGACACTGTATATACATGTGCACAGAAAAGGTCCTGGAAAGAAAGATGTAAAACAGAAATCCACGTCCCAGCAATAGTTAGTGGGCGGGGAATCTGTGCGCTTCTGCTTTTATACTGGGAATTTGTATTTCCTAATTTTCTATAATAAATACATGTTGATTCTAAAAAAAAAAATTTAAGACAAAAGTCTACCATCCTGGTTCCAGTTAAGTTTCTGCCATTCTTACCGAAAAGGAAAAAATAGAAAATGTTCTTAGATATTCCTTAACGGATTGTGGTTAGATGATATTTTGAAGTGAAACTCAAAATATGGATTTTGAATGTGGATTTACACGTTAGTGTTCCTGATCAGATTTCTAAGGAAGAAAGACTGGAAGAAAAATTGTTGGGTTGAAAGAGAACAGTCCTTGCCCGGTGAACTGCATTTCCTGGCCAACTGTTAACTAAGCAAGAACCTCAGGAACTCTCAGCCTTTGGGACACTGCCGAGTGCTGTCTTTCTCCTGGGGCTCCGTGGGCCCTCTCTGCCCCTCTGAATGCAGGACAGGGATGCCACAGCCCCAGTGGCCCCCCTCGGCCCCAGGGTGCCCCTCCTGAAGGCACGCCAGGCCCCTTCCCTGCCCCCAGGGGAGACGACTCTGTTCCTCAACCTGGGGCAGCAACGCTGGGAGGAGCCTAGTCTCCCGTGAGTGAAGGTGTGTTCAGCACAACGCCAACCTCAAATGCAGGTGACTTGGAACTAGACAAAATCACTTGAAAGTTTACATGGAAAAACAAATGTGCAAGAATTGTCAAAAAATTTGAAAAATGAAAAAGGCTTGGGAGGAATTTGTCTACTAGGGAGTAAGGAGAGGCTGCAAAAGAGAGAGATGACGGAGGCAGAAGCAGGCGGGTCCAGATACGCAGGGTCGTCGGGCCATCTACGCCCGGGGATCACTGAGCTTGTTCCCTCTCTCACTGCATCCAGAAGCCAAGACGGCCTGAGGCGCAAAGTGCAGAGAAAGCAAGTGAGACTGCGAGAGTGTTACAGAGACTCGGAGGGGTGTTTGGAAAACTCAGGAGCAAAGAAGGCTTTTAAAAGAAAAATAAAAATTTGACACATTTGGCTTCAGAAAAATTTGTGACGTCTACATTGCAAAAGACATAAAGAAACATTTAAAATGACAGATTGGACGAAATATATTTGAGACACAAATAACAAAGAATTAATCAGTATTTTCAATAGTCAAAGAGCTCTTAAAATGGATAATAACAAATACCCCAGTGTAAAAATGGGGAAAATATTTGAAAACCTAATGAGAGTTTGCCAAATGGTCAGATCAGATGAAATGACGTACATTCCCACTGGTATCAAGAGGGGTGCACGTAGAGACAATTACCTGTTTTACTCGGATAAAACCAAATGCACTGCTCTTGTGCTGTAGTCTGGGGAAACTGGTGGAACTGTGGGCCACTCTAGCTTTGGGGAACATAGTTGTGAGGACTTACGGAGATTGAGCACAGGCAGCCCTTTGCCTTTGGACGTCCGACCTAAGTAAAACCAGCGGCCCCTGACACCAGGGCCCCCCGGTGGCTCAGCGGTGAAGAGTCTAGCTGCAGTGCAAGAGATGCAGGCTCAGTGCCTGCGTCAGGAGGATCCCCTGGAGAGGGCCGTGGCCACCCACTGCAGGATTCTTGCCTGGAGAATTCCATGCACAGAGGAGCCTGGCGAGCTACCGACCACAGGGTAGCAAAGAGTCGGACAGGACAGAAGCGACTTAGCACACACGTGTGCCTGACAAAACTGGCACGAAGTCACTCCTAGTGAACTGTCCGAGCAAGCCACGCGGCCGGAGCCCCGCGGCCTGTCGGGGGGTGGCCGACTAAGTCCTGGCCTCCCGTGGGGGACTGCCGATGACAGGCGGCGGCATCTGCTCCCCAGGTCACAGGAGCCGCCCCGGACGTATGGCGCGGGGGGAGGGGGAGGTTGTGAACGAGGGCGCGGCAGACGGACAGGGGCGGTGTCGTCTACCCCTAACCCTGCAAGTTTCTCGCGTGGATGGAGAGCGCTGAGAGCTGCTCGGGCATCGCCCTTGAGGTTCTGCTGGGGGTGCCACTGTCTTTACATTGGTTCACGAGCCCATGTCATGATATAATGATGAAGACGTGGTGAGGAACTAATCTCAGCTGATTCTCACACTAAATGGGTAGCCAGTCCGGCTCCCTGGCGTGGAACTGGGGGGTCTGGCGAGACCACAGATGACCAAGCCAAAGGGGGTTGCTCTCAACACTTGAATCTGAGGCATTTGCTTTGCTAGGTTTCAGACTGGCTTGGGGCTGGTGACCTTTCTGATTTCTTCCTTCTTGAATGGGTGTGTCTAGCCTATGATGGTCCCCTCAGTGCATTTTGGAAGCAAATGGCTTGTCTGGTCTCACAGGTTCACAGATGGAGAGGACTTCAGTCCAGGATGAATCCTGCCCAGAGTCTCAGCCATCACAGATCTGCACGACTTAGGTGACGGGCTTTGGGACTTAGAGCTGATGGTTGAACTCAGGGAAGTTGTGGTGCAGTGAATTATTCTATGTGACAGAAGAGAGTGGGCTTTCGGGGGCCAGAGGGCAGACGGTGTGGACCAAATTGTGTCTCTTCAAGAAAGATGAGCGGTTGACCCTCGAACCACGCGAGCTTGCACTGTGCTGGTTACCGCGTGTGTGTTAGTATACCACTGGCCCTCTGGATTCATGGGTCTCATATCCAAGGATCACCAAACCTTGGACTGAAACGTCTGTGTTTGGGTGAGCCCTTGGATCCAGAACGCATGGATATGGATGGCTAACTATGGGACTTGAGCATCCGTGGATTTTGTTAAGCACGAGGGTTCCTGGAGCCAACCTCCCGCGAGTACTAAGGATGACTGCATTGGAGCCCTAAAGTGTTAGCGTTAACCGATCACCTGACTCAGAATGAGCTGGCCTGACTTTTAGGAGCTTAACAGAAACCAAATGTTATTACGGACTGCACAGAACACACTCAGACTCAACACTGCCCACGTTCTCCAGGTGGCGTAGAAAGCAGACGAGCATCACCTCACTTCCGTGCATTCGTTCCGACATTAGCTGTAAAGCAGGCTGAGAAGAATTATTGTACTTTTTGCAAAATAAGTAAAACTGAGATATGAGTAATTGTTAGTAATGTTAAGTGAACTATTTCATCTAACTTACCTCTGTACAGATGCACTCAGGTCGGCAACTGATTTCTGTGAGAATAAACAAAAGTCAGTAGCATTGCGCAAGAAGACACTGTCGATGCTGAGGCATTTTTTCAGAAACTTCACCTGCTGTTAGTGGACGGCCCCTGATGCTGCTGCAGGGGCGTCTGAAGCCTGGGGAAGGCTCTCACCTAGGAGACCACTTCTGTCCTCCCCAGCCATGCTGTGTGCCCAGGGGTGGCTTCTTTTCTCCTTAGTGAGCATAAATATATTTAAAATTTAAGAAAACTGCCAAATGGCTTTCCCAAGCGGTGTCACTGAAAGTCCTCGTTTCACTTTCAATGTAGTAGACACCAGCTCCTCTGCAGTTCACCAACACTTGGTATTGTTTTCAGTGTTAGCCATCCTGACTCACGTGTGCATGAGTGCGTGTTCTCAGTAGCCACCCTGACTCACGTGTGCATGAGTGCGTGTGCTCAGTAGCCATCCTGACTCACATGTGCATGAGTGCATGTGCTCAGTAGCCACCCTGACTCATGTGTGCATGAGTGCGTGTGTGCTCAGTAGCCATCCTGACCCAAGTGTGCACGAGTGCGTGTGTTCAGTAGCCATCCTGACTCACGTGTGCACAAGTGCGTGTGTGCTCAGTAGCCACCCTGACTCACATGTGCACGAGTGAGTGCGTGTGCTCAGTAGCCACCCTGACTCACGTGTGCACAGATGTATGTGCTCAGTAGCCATCCTGACTCACATGTGCATGAGTGCGTGTGCTCAGTAGCCATCCTGACTCACGTGTGCACGAGTGCGTGTGCACTCAGTAACCACTCTAACTCACGTGTGCACGAGTGAGTGCTCTCTCAGTCGTGTCTGACTCTTTGCGACCCTGTGGACTGTGGCCCACCAGGCTCCTCTGTTGGTGGGATTTTCCGGGCAGGAACACTGGCCTGGGTCGCCACGCCCTCCTCCAGGGGATCTTCCTGACACAGGGATTGAACCTGCGTCTCCCGCATTGGCAGGCAGATCTTTACCACTGTGCTGCCTGGGAAGCCCTGACTCCTCATTGTGCTTTTAATGTGCATTTCCCGAATGTCTAATGGTGTTGGTCATCTTTTCACGTGCTTATTTGCCACCGTATATATATATATATATATATGCTGCTAAGCCACTTCAGTCGTGTCCGACTCTGTGCGACCCCATAGACGGCAGCCCACCAGGCTCCCCTGCCCCTGGGATTCTCCAGGCAGGAACACTGGAGTGGATTGCCATTTCCTTCTCCAATGCATGAAAGTGAAAAGTGAAAGTGAAGTCGTGTCCGACTCTTAGCAACCCCATGGACAGAGGAGCCTGGTGGCTCCTCTGATTTTCCAGGCAAGAACATTGGAGTGGGGTGCCATTACCTTCTTGATTTTGAGTTATTTTTGTATCTGCTGTGAAATAGCACATTAGTTTCATTTTCTTTCCTTGTGGGTATCTGATTGTTCCAGTACTATTTATTGAAAATACATTTCTCCCCATTGAATTGCCTTGGCTTCTTGGTTTAAAATCCAATGACCAGAAATGAAAATGTTTTATTTCTGGAGTTTCGACTCTGTTCCACCGATCTGTATGTCTGTTCTTACGCTGGAACCATACAGTAGCTTCGTAGTAAATTTTGAAATCAGATTATGGAAGTTTTCCAATTTGTTTCTTCTTTTTCTAAATTATTTTGGTCATTCTTAAGAGTTCTGAATTTCCACATACAGCTTGATGTTTCCTTAAAGAAAAAAGCTTGCTGGGAATTCAATGGGGATCGTGTAAGTTTATAGATCAGTGTGGGGGAAATTTCCTATCATGACAATACTGAGTACTCCAATCCATAAATATTATAAATCTTTCCATTTATTTGGATTGTGTTTAATTTTTCTCAACAATAGCTTGTAGCTTTACATACACAGATTTTGTATTTGTTGTTTTATTATTTTTTGATGCTGCTGTGAATGGAATATTTTTCTCAGAATTATTTTCAGATTTTTCACTGCTAGTATACAGGAATATAATTCAATTTTTTAATATTGCTTTTGTATCCTACCAGCTTGCTAAGTTATCCTGTTATTTCTATTAGCTTTTCTGCAGGTTTGTTAGGATCATGATACCTGCAAATAAATACAGTGTACTCTCAGACATGTGTGCGTCTAGCTTCCATTTCTTGCTCTACTGCACTGGTTGGAAGTTTCTAGTAAAACGTCAGATAAAGTTCGGAGTGCACGTTTTTGTCTTGGTCCAAGTCTTAAGGGAAAAGCTTCAGTGTGAATTAAGTATGAGTTTGTGGTGAGTTTCATCAGGATTCTTTATCAGATTCAGGGGCTCCACCCTTAGGTCGTGAAATTGTTTCCTCATACCTAGACATGTTGTTAGCGAATGCTTTTTCTGATTGGGTGTGCTCATGTTTATTGTACTTTATTTTATTAATATGCTTATCACATTAATACATTTTCAGATGTTAAGCCGACCTGGCATTTCTGGAATAATCCTCCCTCAGTTACAGTGTACGGACCTGTTATGTGTGTATATATGCCTGTGTATGGTCAATGATATTTGCCTCTATATTCTTTTTCTGGCGACAGGATCTGGCTTTAGTATTATATACTTATATATGTACAGAGGATGAGAAGGTTGGATGGCGTTGCTGACTCGATGGACATGAGTTTGAGCAGGCTCTGGGAGTTGGTGATGGACAGGTCGGACACAACTGAGCGACTGGACTGAATTGATTATGTACTCGCCTCGTAGGATGAACTGGGTGGCATTTCTTCCTCTTCCATTTTCTGAAAGTTTCTGCATGATTGATTTGGGTTTTTTTCCCCTTAAAACATCAGGTAGATGTTCACCAATGAAGCCATTAGGGCCTAGGATTTTCTTTGTGGAGAATTTAAAGTTACTGGTTCACAGTTTTTACTTGTTATGTGTCCATGTGAATTTTCTATTTCTTCTTGAATCGTTTAGCAATTTGTATCAATTAAGTAGAATGGTAAATCCCTTTCTTAAGTAATGAAGCATGTTTCAACCTTGGAACACTTATAATTAAGTATAGAAAAGTTTAAGAGACCCAGACCCACGGCGTTACTATTTTTGCATTAGCAAGTCATCGGCACATTGGCAATTTGGGTTTCACGTTCCTGAATGCCAAAGATGAAGTGGCAGCCCCGCTGGCTCCATCCTGGGATCGCCGAGAGGATGGAGCATGCTCACACATCACACCCTCACACCACACACACACACACACACACAGGATACACACTCACACAGAATACACACACATACAGAATACACACACATCACTCACGGAAGACACACATCACACTCATAGAACATGCACAGAACGCACACATCCCACACATACACATCCCACAGAAAACACACACATCACATCACACTCACACACACACACTCACACACACTCACACTCACGCACACTCACAGTACTCGCCCACGGTTCAGCTGAGTCTCTCCTGTCCCACCTCGTCCCTCTGTGAACGGCACTCCCCAGGCACAGCATGGGGCTGCAGTTCACACAAGCGGC
>SJXQ01000770.1:0-83479 GCA_006408695.1 Aepyceros melampus | reverse complement strand
GAGGACGGGGGTGGGGGCGGTCAGCAGGGCCTGGCTGTGGGTGGGGCGGGCACACAGCCCTCCTCCCCTGCAGGGCTCCGAGTGGCTGCCTGGGCTTATCCCCCACCCTGAGCACCCTGACCCCTGCACGTGCCAGTCTGGTCGCAGTGGGGCCGGAGCCTGCAGAAGTGCACAAGGGCTCAGAGCCAGGCTCGCGGCCACGGCACGGCCCCTCCCCGCGGAGGCCCCGGGAGATGGACCCTCAGGGGGCGGCGTCATCACAGGAACAGGACGGGGGCTCCGGCCTGCACTGCCGACCTGACGGGGTAGCGTGAGGGCAGCTCGGGCCGGTCGGAGCTCCAGGCCCACCATCCGTGGGGACGCGGCCCCGGGAGTCGACCATTCGGGCCCAGCGCTGAGCACAGCCCCACGCGCCGGCTGGCGGGTGAGCTGCCGGGACCGTGTCCGCTTTGTCACCCGGTCTGTGTAGCAGTGGGGACGGGCGCAGGCCACGCCTGCAAGATTGGACAGTGCACGCCTGCCTGTGTGTGGCCATCCCGACCCACATTTTCATCCTGGCCGGTCAGTCCCTATCATCCAATCCAGGTACAGTAAACAGTCCAAACAGCAGCAAACAGCAGCAAACAGTCCAAAAGAAATGCCCCCAATAAATCGGTCAGATCACTGCTGCTAGAGACACACTCTGCAAAGTCCCACAGAGTGGTCCCACTAAGCACCCGTGAGACACAGCAGTGCTGAGGATTCAAGCATAGGCCCAGGTCTCTAGGAGCCCAGCTGCCTGGCCTGCTCCAGCAGCATTCCCCCAGGCTCTATCTGCTGCTCAGCGTTCGTTTCCAAGGCCAAGTGTTCAACATCACACTAATGTACATCTGTGCCCCAGCACTGATGCCGAAGATGCGGAAGGTGGCCGATTCTATGATGACCCACAAGACCTTCCAGAACTAACACTTAAAAAAAGACACCACTTTCTTCACAAGGGATTGGAATGCAAAGTAGGAAGTCAAGAGATACCTGGACTAACAGGCAAGTTTGGCTTTGGAGGACAGAATGAAGCAGGACAAAGGCTAACAGAGTTCTGTCAAGAGAACGCACTGGTCACAGCAAACACCCTCTTCCAACAACACAGGAGATAACTCTACATGTGGACATCACCAGATGGTCAATACCAAAATTAGACTGACTATACTCTTTGCATTCTTTGGCATTGCCTTTCTTTGGAACTGGAATGAAAACTGACCTTTTCCAGTCCTGTGGCCACTGCTGAGTTTTCCAGATTTGCTGGCAAATTGAGTGCAGCACTTTCACAGCATCATCTTTCAGGATTTGAAACAGCTCAACGGGAATGCCATCACCTCCACTAGCTTTGTTCGTAGTGATGCTTTCTAAGGCCCACTTGACTTCACATTCCAAGATGTCTGGCTCTAGATTAGTCATCACATCATCATGATTATCTGGGTCATGAAGATCTTTTTTGTACAGTTCTTCCGTGTATTCTTGCCACCTCTTCTTAATATCTTCTGCTTCTGTTAGGTCCAGACCATTTCTGTCCTTTATCGAGCCCATCCTTGCATGAAATGTTCCCTTGGTATCTCTAATTTTCTTGAAGAGATCTCTAGTCTTTCCCATTCTGTTCTTTTCCTCTATTTCTTTNCATTCTTTGGCATTGCCTTTCTTTGGAATTGGGATGAAAACTGACCTTTTCCAGTCCTGTGGCCACTGCTGAGTTTTCCAGATTTGCTGGCAAATGGAGTGCAGCACTTTCACAGCATCATCTTTCAGGATTTGAAACAGCTCAACTGGAATTCCATCACCTCCACTAGCTTTGTTCGTAGTGATGCTTTCTAAGGCCCACTTGACTTCACATTCCAAGATGTCTGGCTCTAGATTAGTCAACACATCATCATGATTATCTGGGTCATGAAGATCTTTTTTGTACAGTTCTTCCATGTATTCTTGCCACCTCTTCTTAATATCTTCTGCTTCTGTTAGGTCCAGACCATTTCTGTCCTTTATCGAGCCCATCCTTGCATGAAATGTTCCCTTGGTATCTCTAATTTTCTTGAAGAGATCTCTAGTCTTTCCCATTCTGTTCTTTTCCTCTATTTCTTTGCATTGATCGCTGAAGAAGGCTTTCTTATCTCTTCTTGCTATACTTTGGAACTCTGCGTTCAGATGCTTATATCTTTCCTTAATATGCAACTAAAAAAACAAGTGACAATTTACAAGGCTATTTGGAAATATATATTTATATTTTCTAAAAAGCCAAATGACAAACCAGGGAAAATATTTACAATTTGCATATTAAACAGCCTCTAAAAATGGAGAAGAAAAAGACCAAACCCCTATAGAAACTTTCACTAGAGGTATAATCAGACAACTCATTGAAAAATAAATGCAAATTACTCTTACTCATATGAAAAAAATGTTCAACCTTTTTCATCATAAAAGAAATGCAAATTAAAACTGCAGTTAGCTACAATTTCTCACCTATCATACTGGCAAAACCCCAAAACTTTGACATCATACTTTATTGGCAAGACTTTGGGGAACAGATACTCTCATAATTTGATGATGGGAATGCAAAACGGTATAACCCCTATGCAGGGGAACTTGGCAGTATCCAGGAAAATGTCATATGCATTTACCCTTTGACCCAGGCATCCCACTTCTAGGACTCTCTCCCACAGAAACACTGGCAAAGATACAAAAGACACATGCAGAAGGCTATTCATTTCAGCATTATTTGAAATAGCTAAAATCTGGAAACAAACCAAAGGTCCACCAATGGGGGCCGGTGGAATTAACTACAGTATATCCAGCCTAAGGGGTTCTAGGCAGCAGTAGAAGCAAATAAGGATTCTCTTCACAGACTGTATACACGTGTGCTACACAGCTCTCAGACATTCTCTATCCATAATCCCCTTGGAGTCTCAATAATCTTTCATGGTATCTTGAGGCCAAAAGAAATGCCTAATAGTTTCACTTGTTAATAGACTTAAATCACTCACAATCACTTAAATCAATCCCTCATAATGATGAGGGGGAAATGGAGGACCAGAGAGAATGATACTGAAGAAGGAGAGGAAGGAGATGTTATCAAGACCAGAGAGGTGAACAGTTTCTAGGGACACAGACAGAGCAATAAAGTAAAGGATAAAAGGGTCCCCTGGAGTTGGCAAATAGTCAAGTCAGGCAGAGTGAGTTTAGTGCAGAATTTAGTGAGGGAAGAAGAAAAATATGGAGATATGTAGACTGAAGCGACGCAGCAGCAGCAGCAGCAGCAGCCTCCATCACTGAGGGAAATAGCCAGAAGCTGAGCAAACAATATCAGCATGACAGAAGAGTGAGGGCAAAAGCCAGAGGGAAAAAAGTGAATGAAGTGAAAGCCCCTCGGTTGTGTCCAACTTTTGGCGACCCCATGGTCTGTAGCCTGACAGGCTCCTCTGTCCATGGGATTCCCCAGGCAAGAATACTGGAGTGAGTTGCCTTTCCCTCCTCCAGGGGATCTTCCCAACCCAGGGATCAAACCCAGGTCTCTGGCATTGTGGAGCCAGAACATGGGCTTCCTTGGGGGCTCAGAGGGTAAATAACCTGCCCGCAATGCCAGAGATCTGGGTTCAGTCCCTGGGTTGGGAAGATCCCCTGGAGAAGGGATCCCCATGCCAGTATTCTTGCCTGGAGAATCCCATGGACTGAGAAGGCTGGCGGGCTACAGTCCATGGGGTAGCAAAAGTCAGACACGACTGAGCAACTTTCACTTCACATCTTGGAAGCATGAGTTTACAATCCCTCATCCAGATCCGTTGGGCCAGATGTGTTTCTGGATTCAGAATTCTTAAGATTTTAGGAAATGAATAATGGAACACGTACAGTTAATACATAATACCTGGGAAGCACTTCACAATCAAACACACTAATATTTCTTCAAACAAATGCATAAATACTAACAGTAAGTAGGATGAACAGATTCACATCAATTCACATCTGTTTCTGTCAACCAAATAAAA
This sequence comes from Aepyceros melampus, assembly GCA_006408695.1. Lineage (NCBI taxonomy): Eukaryota > Metazoa > Chordata > Mammalia > Artiodactyla > Bovidae > Aepyceros > Aepyceros melampus. The sequence goes on along the minus strand of SJXQ01000770.1, from coordinate 79,472 downwards.
TATAGGATGCTTTCACTTCTCTGTAGTTGGGAATTGCAGGTAAGGAACTGTGAACGTAGAGCAGAAAAATGCTAAGAGCAGGTCTACAACAGGTTTCTGCTGAGCAGATGGTGAAAGGAACATTTACTGAGAAGGTAAGGATAGAGGATCAAGTGTTTAGGAGGACATAATAGAAGGAGACAGGGGGACTCAGTGGAGGTTTGGCCCTGGGGGCAATGGCCAAGGAAACAGGGCTCAGCTGAGTTGGTGGTAGGCTTGAGTAGGTTGAGTCCCAAGAAATATCAGCAAGACAAGGAGATTAGAACACCACATCTTCTGTTATTTTCCAAATGGAAAACTTCAGAGAGGCTCTTCTGGAGTCTTTGAAAGAGAAGTCTTATCAAAGAGGCTTTGTGGAGTCACAGTTTCTGGGGTTGGCCAGCGTGCTTAAGGCTTTGGGTTTCCAGCACAGACCCTCTGCTCATATGCCGGGGAAGCGAAGGCCTGTGAATCTCACACACAGCCTCCAGGGCTTTGGACCCTGAAATCTGCATGTTCACAGGCTTAGGGCTCTAGTATCCCTTTCCTGGGAAACTGCGGGAAAAAAATTACCAGGTTTCTTGCCTTCCTCCCTAATGAAGGTCATTCCTGAGAACCAGCGGTTAATGCTTTTCATGTTCTTGGAACATCGTAGATAAAAGGCATGTCTTAAAGCAAACATGTAATTTGACATGCCTATGGAATGCCTTTTTGTACCACGCATTTATGTTTAACAGGAGGTATGGAGATTACATTTGGCTTGTTCTAATAAAATTTAATACATTCCCATCGGGCTGGAAAGGCTCTTCAGCTTCAGCCAAAGTCTTTTCTTCAAGACTCACGTGCAGTGAACCCAGTGAAGGTAAGCCCCTGCCACGGAGGCATGGTCAGGACGGGAGAGGGGAGACCACGCACACCCTGGCGGGGGGGTTCATGCCAGGGTTTGAAGGCAGAACCAGACCCCAAGGACTGTCATTCCTACAAGGTGCGCTTCAGCAGGGTGGGCAGAGATTACCCAACATCACATTAAGCCATTCAGCTCCCTTTCCCAAAAGTCACGGATGGGGTGAGGGAAATACCAGGTCTCCATGAGGGCCTGTCAGGATGCCGCTGGCCAGGGTCCCAGGGGAAGGCAGCGGGTTTATGAACACCTGAGATCAGGCGTGTGCGCTGGTGTTTAAACGGTTCCAACTTATCATCAAGGGCTTCAGCCAAGTTAATGAGAACCAGAGCTCCAGACCAAAACACTTATTTTGAAAATACCTATTTTTCAAAGATTTTTGCATTCTAAATTAAACCATATGAGTAATTGTATCCTAGCTTCACAGTCAGTTCTGGAAAAGAAAAAATTCTTGCTGCCTAACTTGGGAAAGAACGTCATGATTTTGCCAAAGGGAAGTGGGGAGGGGGTAGAGAGTAGAGCCCCAGGGTGTCCCCGGCCAAGCCCCAGCAGCTGCAAGTGACCTTGACCCCCAGGGAGTCGAGGGCTTCTGGGAAGAGCTTCTAGATCACTACCTTGCCCTCCCCCCAGAAATCCAAATTCACCTTGCAGGCTGATTCTGCCTTCATCTTGCTTCTATAGAAGGTCGGAATCCAGTGAATTCAAGGCATTTGAAATTCATGTAACAAAAAGAATTGTGTAAAGGTCAGGCATTATTTGACAGCCTTTAAATGGGAATGAATGTGTTTTGTTGGAGTAGGGGGATATTTGTTCTTTCTGGGTATTTTTTTTCCTTTATTTAACTTTTTTGTTTATTTGTCTTGTCCTAAGAGATACCGACCTTTCTGGGCTTCTGCAAACTTCCGAAAGTTGTGGGTTTCTCTGAACAGCTATTTTCAGAAAAACTGGAGAAGGTTTACCTGATGATAAGGCCCTCAGACTACACGTTCCTAATTAGGTCCTAACAGACTCAATTCTACATTCCCTTTCCTTTGACCCAGTGACATTGTACCCAAAGCTATTTCATTCCAGAGTAAATATTTTGTCTTCAGAATCAGTTAAGGAGCCATCAACAAAACTTGCTATTTCAGCAAGAGGCATTCATCCTCCAATTAAACCATCAAGTAAGGTGATGATGGGAGGTCAAAGAACACCTGAGGAAACAGATAAATAGAGGGGTCCATGGAGTCAAGCAGAGTTGCAAGTTCAAATCTTCCTTCTGCCACTGGACTCTCTCTGTCGTCATCTGCCAGCCTTGTGAGTAGAAGTTAATCTGTATAGAGCTTTGTCACATACCAAATGCTTTTGTGCACATCTCATGTAAAATTTTCATACATAAACCTCATTTTCTTGATAAGGAAACTGATACGCAAAGAGGTTCATTTCACTTGACCAAAGTCTCAGAACCAGAAGGTGGCAGAACTGGGACTCAAACCAAGCTCTGTCAAGTTCCAAAACCTCTTTATTTATTTATGTATTTATTTATTTTTGCTGTGCTGTGGCTTACAAGATTTTAGTTCCCTGTCCAGGGATTGAACTTGGGCCCTCGGCAGTGAGAGCATCAATTTCTCATCACTGGATGCCAGGAAATTCCCAAAGCCCCTTCTTTTAAACTCAGTTTTGCAAAGTGAGAATTATGACAAACTGGCCTCAGAAACTTAGCATTAATTCACTGATTTGCACCCTGTTGTGACATGATGGAAAAAGCAGATCATCTGCTTCTAAATTCACATTGTTGTTGTTTATCACTAAGTCATGTCCTACTTTTGACCCCATGGACTGTAGTCTACCAGACTCCTCTGTCCATGGGATTTCTCTGGCAAGAATACGGCGTGGGTTGCCATTTCCTTCTGCAAAGGATCTTCCCAACCCAGGGACTGAACCTGTAACTCCTGCGTTGCAGGCCAATTCTTTACTGCTGAGCCACAGGGGAAGCCCTTTCTAACGTCATACTGTTCTGTTTACTAGTGGTATGACCTTGAACTAGTCATTTGACCTGAGTTTCATTTCCCAATTGAAATATAAAGCTAATAATTACACTTATCTCTTAGTCTTGTTGTCAAGGTAAATGTGGAAGCATCTATCATATAGGATCTCAGTAGACACAGTTCAGTCTCTCAGTCTTGTTCGACTCTGCGACCCCATGGACTGCAGCACACCAGGCTTCCCTGTCCATCACCAACTCCCAGAGCTCATGCGAACTCATGTCCATTAAGTCCCTGATGCCATCCAACTATCTCATCCTCTGTCGTCCCCTTCTCCTCTTGCCCTCAATCTTTCCCAGCATCAGGGTCTTTTCCAATGAGTCAGTTCTTCACATCAGGTGGCCAAAGTATTAGAGTTTCAGCTTCAGCATCAGTCCTTCCAATGTATATTCAGGACTGATTTCCTTTAGGATGGACTGGTTGGATCTCCTCACGATCCAAGGGACTCTCAAGAGTCTTCTCCAACACCACAATTCAAAAGCATCAATTCTTCGGCGCTCAGCTTTCTTTGTAGTCCAACACTCCCATCCATACATAACTACTGGAAAAACCATAGCTTTGATTAGACAGACCTTTGTCAGCAAAGCAATGTCTCTGCCTTTTAATATGCTGTCTAGGTTGGTCATAGCTTTTCTTCCAAGGAGCAAGCATCCTTTAATTTCATGGCTGCAGTGATTTTGGAGCCCAAAAAATAGTCACTGTTTTCATCGAGAGACTGTTTAGTTCCTCTTCACTTTCTGCCATAAAGGTGGTGTCTTTGAGTATCTGAGGTTATTGATATTGGTTAAGTTTGGTTAATTAAGATTGGTTAAGTAAGTTACTCAAAAAGAAATACAACATTGTGGCTAAGTTCTTGGCCTCTGGCTATTCTATACACTCAGATCCCAGCTCCACCACTTAGTGGCATCAGCTTGGGAAAACTACTTTAGTTCTTGGAAAAGTGAAGATAATAATGAGGCTGTTGTGATAACCCTTGCAAGATCTCGGGACACTACCTGGCATATGGTACTCTATGAATGTTTTTTATTAGATGTTATTAATTTGAGTAAAGGTAGTTTTTTTGAGCATGCGACATAGTTTTATTACCACAGGTTTGGAAGGAGAAGAATGCAAGATTGCTAAAGAAAAAAAATTTTTTTTAATTAATTGTGGGCATTACTATTTTTAAAAAGGTACCATTCACGTTTCTCTTTTAATTTTATTTGGTTTCAATTAACTGCTTTTTATCACACCATACCATTTTTGCCACATACTGACTCATCTCTTCTCTGCCAATTTAACTCCTAACCATCCTACTAAGATCATCAGAAATCCCATTACTCTCACAATGTCTGTGTAGATGACGGCATATGTAAATAAACACCGAGCTAATCTTAATGTTTTATGCAGTTCACAAAAGACCTTCACATACAATATAGATTCTTATTTGATTCTCTTGACAACCTTTGGGTAGATGTTATTTTGCATACAAGAAAATTCAGTCTTTGTGTAGCTGAGCAACTAGGACATACAGTTAAACTGACGACAGTTTTGCATTTTAGAGAAAATATTTTTTTTTTCTTTTTACCTTTTGACCCTCTTCACCAATTTGGTCCACACTTACCCCACCATACCTCTGTCCCGCCTCTGACAATCAGCAATCTGTTCTCTGGATCTATGAGCTTGGTTTTTATGTTTTGATCTGTTTCTTTAGATTCCACACATTACAAAGATAATATGGCATTTTTCTTTCTCTGTCTGACTTATTTCACTTAGCATAATGCCCTCAAATTTCATCCATGTTGACACAAATGGCAATATTTTATTATTCTATGGCTGATAAACAGCCCATTGTATATATACACCACAATCTCTTTATCCATTCATCCATGCATGGACATAGGTGGTTCTATATCTTGACTGTTGTAAATAATACTGCAATGAGCATAGGGGTACATATATATTTTTGAATTGGTGTTTTCATTTTCTTTAGACAAATACCCAGAAGTAGATTTGCTGGATCATATGGCAGTTTCATTTTTAATTTTTTGAGGAACTTCTATACTGTTTTCCATATTGAGTGAACCAATTTACAGTCCCATCAACAGTGTACAAAGGTCATGTTTTCCCCATATATTCACCAACACTTTTTATTTCTCCTTTTTGAAAACAGCTATTCTGACAGGTGCGAGATGATAGCTCAATGTGGTTTTGACTTGCATTTCTCTGGAAACAAATGATGTTGAACATCTTTTCATGTTGGTTATCTATATGTCTTCTCTGGAAAAATGTCTATTCAGATCCTCAGCTCATTTTTTAATCAGTTTGTTATTTGTTTGGTTTCAGGGTTTTTTGTTTTTGTTTTCTCCTGTTGTGTTGCATGAACTTTTTATATATTTTAATTGAAGTATATTTGACTTACTATATTACATTAGTTTCAGATTTACACCAGTGATTTCAATATTTTTCTGTATTACAAAATTATCATGTGTCTAATTATAATCTGACAAAATAAAAAGTGTTACAATGTTATTGATGATAGTCTCTATGTTGTGACATTTATTTTATAACTAGAAGCATGTACCTCTTAGTCCCCTTCATCTGTTTCACTTATCTCCATAATCCTGGTTTATCTACTGTATTTGTAAGTCTGTTCCAGTTTTGTTATGTTTGTTCTTAAATATTTTAGATTCATATAAGTAAAATCTATTGTATTTTATTTTCTCTGTCTGACATTTCAATTAGCATAATACTCTCTTGGTCCATCCTTGGTGTTACAAATAACAGGATTTTGCTCTTTTTCTTCACTGAGTAATATTCTATTGAGTATATATGTATACATGTGTGTACATATATATGTATGTATATGTGTGTCTTCCTTGTCCATCCGTCTCTCAATGGACACTTTGGTTGCTTCTATACATATATAGTTTGGACATTATCTTTTATCAGATATGACTGCCAAATATTTTCTGCCATTCAGTAGACTTCCCTTTCATTTTGGTGATTGTTTCTTTTGTTGTGCAGAAGCTTTTTTCATTTGATGTGGTCCTGCTTGCTTTATTTTTGCTCTCATTGCTTTTTTTTTTGGGTGTCAGATCCAAAGTATTGTTGCCAAAACCTATACAGATGAGACCACTGCTTATGCTTTCTTCTGTTTTTTTTGGTTTCCAGTCTTATGTTCAGGTCTTTAATCCATTTAGAATTAACTTTTGTGTATGGTATAAGACAGGAGTCCAATTTCAATCTTTTGCATGTGACTGTCCAGTTTTCCCATATCATTTATTGAAGAGACTACCCTTTCCCCACTGTATATTCCTGGCTCCTTTGTTGTATATTATTTTATCATATATGCATGGGTTTAGTTCTGAGCTTTCTATTCTGTTCCATCATCTAATGTGTCATTAAAAACTACTGTTTTAATTGCTATAGCTTCATAACAGTTTGAAATCTGGACATATGATGACTTCAACTTTGTCCTTTCTAAAGTTTGGTTTGGCTATGAGGAGTCTTTTGTGTTTCCATGTAACTTTTAGGATTGTTTATTTCTGTGAAATATAACATTGGAATTCAGATAAGGATTATATTGAATCTGTAGATTCCTTTGGGTAGTATAGACACTGTAACAGTGATTCTTCTAATCCATGAGTACAGAATATCTTTCCATTTATCTGTATCATATTCAATTTCTTTTTGCCTTTTCATACTATTCATGTGGTTCTCAAGGCAAGAATGCTGAGGTGGTTCTCCATTCCCTTCTTCAGTGGACCACATTTTGTCAGAACTCTCCACCATGACCCGTCTATCTAGGGTGGCCTTACACGGCCTGGCTCATAGTTTCATTGAGTTAGACAAAGGCTTTGATCCATATGATTGATTTGGTTAGCTCTCTGTGATTATGGTTTTCATTCTATCTGCCTTCTGATGAGGATAAGAGGCTTGTGGAAGCTTCTGATGGGAGGGACTGGCTGTGGGGAAAACTGGATCTTACTCTGGTGGGCAAGGCCATGCTCAGTAAATCTTTAACCCAATTTTCTGCTGATGGGTGGGGCCGTGTTCCCTCAGCTGATGGAATTCCAGCTGAGCTGTTTCAAAGCCTAAAAGGTGATGCTGCTAAAGTGCTACACTCAATATGCCAGCAAATTTGGAAAACTCAGCAGTGGCCACAGGACTGGAAAAAGTCAGTTTTCATTCCAGTCCCAAAGAAGGGCAGTGCCAAAGAATATGCAAACTACTGTACAATTCCACTCTAGCAAGGTCATGCTCGAAGTCCTCCAAGCTAGGCTTCAACAGTACGTGAACTGAGAACTTCCAGATATACAAGCTGGATTTAGAAAAGACAGAGGAACCAGAGATCAAATTGCCACCATCCCTTGGATCATAAAAAAAGCAAGGGAATTCCAGAAAAATGTCTACTTCTGCTTCACTGACTATGCATCAAGCCTGTATATTGTCACCTTGCTTATTTAACTTGCTTGTGAAATGCTGAGCAGGATGAAGCACAAGCTGAAATCAAGATTGCCAGGAGAAATATCAGTAACATCAGATATGCAGATGACACCACTTTTACTGTAGAAAGCAAAGAAGAACTAATGAGCTCCTTGATGAAGGTGAAAGAGGAGGGTGAAAGTTGGCTTAGAACTCAGCATTCAAAAAACTAAGATCATGGCATGTGGTCCCATCACTTCATGGCAAATAGATAGGGAAACAATGGAAACAGTGACAGACTTTACTTTCTTGGGCTCCAGAATCACTGTGGATGATGACTGCAGCCATGAAATTAAAAGATGCTTGCTCTTTGGAAGAAAAGCTATGACAAACCTAGACAGCATATTAATAGGCAGAGCTATTACTTTGCTGACAAAGGTCTGTATAGTCAAAGCTGTGGTTTTTCCAGTAGTCATGTACTGACGTGAGAGTTGGACCATAAATAAAGCTGAGCACCAAAAAATTAATGCTTCTGAACTCTGGTGTTGAGAAGACTCTTCAGATTCCCTTGGACTGCAGGGATATCAAACCAGTCCATCCTAAAGGAAAACAGTCCTGAATATTCATTGGAAGGACTGATGCTGAAGCTGAAACTCCAATACTTCGGCCACCTGATGCAAAGAATTGACTCATTTGAAAAGACCCTGATGCTGGGAAATATTGAAGGCAGGAGAAGGGGATGACAGAGGATGAGATGGTTGGATGGCATCACCAACTGAATGGACATGAGTTTGAGCAAACTCCGTGAGATGGTGAAGGACAGGGAAAGCCTAGCGCACTGCAGTCCATGGGGTCGCAAAGAGTCGGACATGACTGAGAGACTGAACAACAACTTTAATTTCTTTCATTATCGTAGTTTCAAAATACAGGCCTTTCATCTCTTTGGTTATATTTATTCTTAGGTATTTTATTTTTTTTATTCAATTTTAAGTGGGATTGGTTTCTTAATTTCTCTTTCTGATAGTTCATTAGTGTTGTATAGAAATGCAACAAATTTTTGTGCATTGATTTTTATCCTACAACTTTACTGAATTTGCCTATTAGTTCTAAAATAGTTTCCTGATGCAGTCTTTAGACTTTTCTATACATCATATCATGTGCAAATAGTGACAGTTATTTTTCCCTTTCCAATTTGGATGCCTTTTATTTCTTTTTCTTGCCTAATTTCTCTGTCTATTGTGTCCAATACTATGTTGAATAGAAGAGGGAAGAGTGAGCATGCTTGTCTTTTCCCTGATCTTAGTGAAAAGTTTGCAGCTTTCCATCACCAAATATAATGTTAGTTATGAACTTGTCATACATGGCCTTTATTATGTTGAGGCACATATATATATATACCCACACACGTGTATCCTCTATACCCATATTTGTTGAGAGTTTTTATCATAAATGAATGTTGCTTTGTTGAATGCTTTTTCTGCGTCTATTGAGGTGATCATATGGTTTTATCCTTCATGTTGCTGTGATGTATCACACTGATTGATTTGTGGATAAATCCCACTTGATCATCTGTATGACCTCTTCAGAATATTGTTGAATTTGGTTTGCAAACATTTTGTTGAGGATTTTTGCATCTATGTTCATCAGGAAAACTGGGCTGTAGTCTCTTCTTGTAGTATCACATTCTGGTTTTGGCATCAGGATAATGCTGGCCTCATAAGTTTGTAAACATTGCTTCTTCTTCAATTTTTTAAAAGAATTTGAGAAGTGATGTTTTTAATTCTTTAAATGTTTAGTAGAATTCATCAGTGAGGCCATCTGGTACTAGACTTGTTTTTTGGGAGGTTTATATTGATTCAATCTCCTTACAAAGTAATTGGTCTGTTCAGATTTTCTGTTTCATTATGATTCAGTCTTGGTAGGTTGTATGTTTCTAGAAATATCCAACTTGTTGGCACATAATTGTTCATTTTAATCTATTGTTTGTAGTAAATGACCCAAGTCAAAAATATAAAGTTTGGTAGAGGAGACGTAAATGCACAGTTATGATTGAGTGACTGATAGCAGTGGATCATTTATGAAACAAATCAAAGACATCAGTCTGATTTTTTTCTACATCATTTCTTTGGACACGTTTTTTTTGTCCCCAGAACCATGCTTGGACTGAATATGCAAAGAAAGATGAGGAAGGATTCCTAATAATGGAAAACTTACATTTGTAGGAGAAACAGACATGAAAACAAATAACTCTAGTGTTAGTCGCCAAATCGCATCCAACTCCTTGAGACTCCATGGACTGTAGCTTGCCAGGATCCTCTGTCCATAGAATTCTCCAGGCAAGAACACTAGCGTGTGTAGAATCCCTTCTCTAGGGGATCTTCCCAAGCCAGGAACCAAACTCAGGTCTCCTGCACTGCAGGCAGATTCTTTACCATCGAAGCTACCAGGGAAACCCCAAATAACTCTAACACAGTCAATAAAACCTACATAGAGGTTAAGAATTAAATGCTAAGGAAACATGACATGAAATGGTTTTATATTACTTGGTGATACAAATATGTAAGCAAAAGTGACAACTTTCTTGCCATAAGACACAAAACAAGACTATCAAGGTCATCACCAGTGAGTGAGAAACAAAAGTTCTTGTAATTTATTTCCCAAATATCAAATATCCAAAAAAATTATATGCCAGTTGGGTTAGAGGAGGAAGGACTTAATAATTTTAAAATTTGCACTAAATAAACAAATGTCCTCTGAATACCCACATCAAGTATTTATTGGCCAAGCATCCACGACTTTCAAGCTGTAATGACAAGGACATAGACTCAGGGTGGGCAAGGAAAGAAAGAGGACAGGATGCCAATGAAGGAAACAGAGCCTCTTAAATGGTTAATGAAAGAAAAATATGATTATACCAGATTGTAAGTATTCCAGAAAAATTAGTGGTGGTGTGGTAGTCACTAAATATTTAAGAAGTTGAAGATGTCTCTAATTTCATATATTTTGGATCATTATGTGCCAGATCTACATATTCCAATATGGAGTTTTCAAAATATAGGCAAAGATAACATTTCAGTCTAGAAAATGATGCCCAAAAGAAGGTAGTAGTCAAGGCTAAATTTGGGCTAGTGGCTGAGAGAAAGCATCCACTGAGTGCTGGGTTCAAACCAGGATTAGAAAAGGGAGCACCTATTTGCAGTCAGTTATCATGAGAAATGCTGGACTGGAAGAAACACAAGCTGGAATCAAGATTGCTGGGAGAAATATCAGTAACCTCAGATATGCAGATGACACCACCCTTATGGCAGAAAGTGAAGAGGAGCTAAAAGGCCTTTTGATGAAAGTGAAAGTGGAGAGTGAAAAAGTTGGCTTAAAGCTCAACATTCAGAAAACCAAGATCATTGCATCCAGTCCCATCACTTCATAGGAAATAGATGAGGAAACAGTGGAAACAGTGTCAGACTTTACCTTTTTGGGCTCCAAAATCACTGCAGATGGTGACTGCAGCCATAAAATTAAAAGACGCTTACTCCTTGGAAGAAAAGTTATGAGCAACCTAGATAGCATATTCAAAAGCAGAGACATTACTTTGCCGACTAAGGTCCATCTAGTCAGGCTATGGTTTTTCCTGTGGTCATGTATGGATGTGAGAGTTGGACTGTGAAGAAAGCTGAGCGCCAAAGAATTGATGCTTTTGAAGTGTGGTGTTGGAGAAGACTCTTGAGAGTCCCTTGGACTGCAAGGAGATCCAACTAGTCCATTCTGAAGGAGATCAACCCTGGGATTTCTTTGGAAGGAATGATGCTAAAACTGAAATTCCAGTACTTTGGCCACCTCATGCGAAGAGTTGACTCATTGGAAAAGACTCTGATGATAGGACGGATTGGGGGCAGGAGGAGAAGGGGATGACAGAGGATGAGATGGCTGGATGGCATCACGGACTCAATGAACGTGAGTCTGAGTGAACTCCGGGAGTTGGTGATGGACAGGGAGGCCTGGCGTACTGTGATTAATGGGGTCGCAAAGAGTCGGACACGACTGAGTGACTGAACTGAACTGAAGCCAGCTGATCTCTTTTCCCCATGGGGGCCCATGTGCCATGGCTGCAAAGAGCAGCCTCCTTGGTGGCTGCTATCTGTAGGGGTGGCTCTAAGGGACCTTGGAGACAGTCATTTCCAGTGGACATTTATGTCTGGCACACTGTCCCCAATCTAGGGTCCAGACAGGTATGCAGGGTGCCTTTGCAAAGTCCCAGGACATCATAATGTCCATCTGCACCAAGCTGTAAGACAAGGAGCACGTGACTGAGGCCCCACACAGGGCCAAGTTCAAGTTCCCTGGCCACCAGAAGATTCATATCTCCAAGAAGTGGAGACTTACTAAATTTAATGCAGATGAATTTGAAATTATGGTGACAGGAAAGCAGCTCATCCTGAATGCCTTGGGGGTCAAATATATCCCTAATTGCCTTGTTCCTTCCTTACTCACACCCACCAATAAATTTTACTTTCCTGTAAAAGAAAAGAGAGAAAAGAAAAAGCAGCTCCTGGAACTGGGAGCAAGATATGATCCTTCCAAATACCAAGAAACCAGCAAAAAGGAAACTAAACCCAAAGGGTCTCTGTCTTCAGGCACTGGTACAGGACAGTTTAGGATATTTCTTTGGAGCAGTTTTCTTGCCAACGACCTCTGTGTTTACCAGCCATGCTTCATGTAGTGGAAATTTTCTAAGAGAAATTTCCCAGAGGGTTCCCAAATCCTCAAATCTGGGGTCAAAATGACTACTTTAGGACAGTTGCAAAGGCTGCTCCATTTATCAGAGTTTTGGGCTGGGAGGCCAGCATGGGTAAGATCCACAGGGAAGGGGCTATATGAATACAACAGGGAAAAAGTCTCCTGGACCATTCTCATGGTCACTCAGGGCTCCCCTTGACTTCTGCTTAGGACAAATGGCCCTCTGCCCTGAAAAGTCTCTTGGCTCACACCTTACTCCCCAACCCAAACTAGAAGCAGAAACAATGTCATTTTCCTTCTCAAATTGCTTGGCATAGAAAGGTACCGTGGTAGAAATGAAACAAGGGTGTGGAATTTAACACTGGGAATACCCACTGTGTAGGGATGGGGAATGCACATGGTTAAAGCTAACGTTTATGAAGGCAGGTTCCCTGAATTCAAATCCTGCTTCATCTTAGTAACTGTCTGAGTTTGGGCATATTGCTAGCCACCTTGCACCCCAATTTTCACAACTGTCAACTGAAAGCAATAATAATGCCTACCGCCAGTGCTCTGGGAATTAAAGGAATATAAGTGCTTATAGTGCATACACATTATACTTCGGTAGATAATACTATTATTTTCATAGCCTAATGAATAAACAATGTATGTTCATGTACTTTGCTAAACTTTAGATTTCTCATCTGAAAAATGAAAGAATAAGATCCAGGGTTGGATCTGAATTAGCCAATGGAAGTCAAAAAAATACATTGAATGGAAAATGCAATCCAAATGTTTGTGTTTGGTGTTATCATTGTACATAGTAGGCACTGTAATCAACCACGGCTACGATATGGAAACAAAACAACCAGAGAGAAATGAGGCCAGACCCTTTTCAAGACACCATCCTGAGATCTTACACAGGAAAGTTATTTGTAAGCATGACGCCAGACAAGTGTTCCTTGTTAGCTATGCGTAGGCCCTGGAGACCAGCGCTGCCATGTGGTGAGATCAAGTGAAGCGACAGATTCTGCCAAGCAAGGCTCTGAGGCCATGGCTCAGAGGCGCCTGAGAAATGACTCCCCCAGAGTCCTCCTTTGCTGCACTGTGCCCCACTCCCATCCTGGCCGCCTCCCCCAAAGACCCCTAGCCCCCTCCCCGCAGACTCTGCCCAGTCCCCGCTGGCACGCAAGTGCAGGGCTCAGCACATTCCGCACTTCGTCCCCCTGGATTCACCCCGATGGGTTGGTTCTGCCTGACTGTCCCACGCGGCATCTCTAGGAGAGCCAGAAAGGAATGCACTCAACTCATCAGCACCAGGGGCAGAACCAAAGCCAAGCGTGGCCTGTCATCCAAAGGACTGTAGCACTCCCGTCATCACCAAGAGACAGACACAGAACAGGCCCCGGGAAGAGCCTGTCACCTTCCCAAGAGCCAGGGAGGTGGGCAGAAAACCCCAGGGGCATGTAGGTTCTCCTATCAAAGCAAGGCCACCAAAATCCGAGCCCTGGAAACTCCCCCCAAATGAACACTTGACAGGTGGAACGGAAGAGAGCTGCAGCTGCCCTTGAAGGCCCTGGTGGCTCTAACAGTAAAGAATCTGCTTGCAATACAGGAGACTCAGGTTTGATCCCTGGGTCAGGAAAATCCCCTGGAGAAGAAAATGGCAATCCACTCCAGTATTCTTGCCTGGAGAATCCCATGGACAGAGGAGGCTGGTGGGCTACAGCCCATGGGGTCATAAAGAGTTCACTACTGAAGCAGTTGGACACAACTGGGCAACTAACACTCTCACTGAAGCTCTCAGCTCCACCTGGTATTTGTGCACAGTGCAGAGAAAGCCTGATATGGAGAAAGCCTGATTATGGATAAATGGAGAAGTTTTGCATGATTTCTAATACATCGTGATTCCTTATCCTGAATGTGAGGCTACTGAATCCACTTTTCCCCAGACTTCAGGCAGACTAGGCTGTTTGCCTACCATTGCTCACAGCACACCCCAGAGCCAACACTGGCAAGCCTCTTTTGCTGGTGCCTTGATCACTTTAACCCAGCACTACAAAACCTTGTGCACACCAGGACCCAGGAGAAAGGAGCAGTGATGCCACAAGAATCTGAGCTAGACTTGCCTGCGAGTGTCCAGGAGTCTCTGGCAGAGGTGTGGGTCAACAGTGGCCTGCCTTGGAGTCATGGGCACAGAATACAACAGTCCTGGGTGCCATGCATGCTGGCATAAGTCCTTTTGAGTGAGTGAAGTCGCACAGTCGTGTCCAACTCTTTGCAACCCCATGGACTGTAGCCTACCAGGCTCCTCTGTCTATGGGATTTTCCAGGCAATAGTACTGGAGTGGATTGCCATTTCCTTCTCTAGGGGATCTTCCCAACCCAGGGATCAAACCCGGGTCTCCCATATTGTAGACAGACCCTTTACCATCTGAGCCACCAGGGAAATCAGTTGCTATTCAGTTCAGTTCAGTTCAGTCGCTCAGTTGTGTCCAACTCTTTGTGACCCCATTAATCACAGCACGCCAGGCCTCCCTGTCCATCACCAACTCCCGGAGTTCACTCAGACTCACGTCCATTGAGTCCGTGATACCATCCAGCCATCTCATCCTCTGTCATCCCCTTCTCCTCCTGCCCCCAATCCCTCCCAGCATCAGAGTCTTTTCCAATGAGTTGACTCTTCGCATGAGGTGGCCAAAGTACAGGAGTTTCAGCTTTAGCATCATTCCTTCCAAAGAAATCCCAGGGCTGATGTTCAGAATGGACTGGTTGGATCTCCTTGTAGTCCAAGGGACTCAAAGAGTCTTCTCCAACACCACAGTTCAAAAGTATCAATTCTTTGACGCTCAGCCTTCCTCATAGACCAACTCTCACATTCATACATGACCACTGGAAAAAGCATAGCCTCGACTAGACGGACCTTTGTTGGCAAAGTAATGTCTCTGCTTTTCAACATGCTATCTAGGTTGGTCATAACTTTTCTTTAAGGAGTAAGTGTCTTTTAATTTCATGGCTGCAGTCACCATCTGCAGTGATTTTGGAGCCCAAAAAATAAAGTCTGACACTGTTTCCACTGTTTCCCCATCTATTTCCCATGAAGTGATGGGGCCAGATGCCATGATCTTTGTTTTCTGAATGTTGAGCTTTAAGCCAACTTTTTCACTCTCCACTTTCACTTTCATCAGGAGGCTTTTGAGTTCCTCTTCACTTTCTGCCAGAAGGGTGGGGTCTTCTGCATATCTGAGGTTATTGATCTTTCTTCTGGCAGTCTTGATTCCAGCTTGTGTTTCTTCCAGTCCAGTGTTTCTCATGATGTACTCTGCATAGAAGTTAAATAAGCAGGGTGACAATATACAGCCTTGATGTACTCCTTTTCCTATTTAGAACCAGTCTGTTGTTCCATGTCCAGTTCTAACTGTTGCTTCCTGACTTGCATACAGGTTTCTAAAGAGGCAGGTCAGGTGATCTGGTATTCCCATCTCTTTCAGAATTTTCCACAGTTTATTGTGATCCACACAGTCAAAGGCTTTGGCATAGTCAATAAAGCAGAAATAGATGTTTTTCTGGAACACTCTTGCTTTTTTGATGATCCTGCAGATGTTGGCAATTTGATCTCTGCTTCCTCCGTCTTTTCTAAAACCAGCTTGAACATCTGGAAGTTCCCAGTTCACATATTGCTTAAGATTGGCTTGGAGAATTTTGAGCATTACTTTACTAGCATGTGAGATGAGTGCAATTGTGCAGTAGTTTGAGCATTCTTTGGCATTACCTTTCTTTGGAATTGGAATGAAAACTGACCTTTTCCAGTCCCGTGGCCACTGCTGAGTTTCCCATATTTGCTGGCATATTGAGTGCAGCACTTTCACAGCATCATCTTTCAGGATTTGGAATAGCTCAACTGGAATTCCATCACCTCCACTAGCTTTGTTCATAGTGATGCTTTGTAAGGCCCACTTGACTTCACATTCCAGGATGTCTGGCTGTAGGTGAGTGATCACATCATCATGATTATCTGGATCGTGAAGATCTTTTTTGTACAGTTCTTCCGTGTATTCTTGCCACCTCTTCTTAATATCTTCTGCTCCTGTTAGGTCCAGACCATTTCTGTCCTTTATCGAGCCCATCTTTGCATGAAATGTTCCCTTGGTATCTCTAATTTTCTTGAAGAGATCTGTAGTCTTTCCCATTCTGTTCTTTTCCTCTATTTCTTTGCATTGATCGCTGAAGAAGGCTTTCTTATCTCTTCTTGCTATACTTTGGAACTCTGCATTCAGATGCTCATATTTTTCCCTTTCTCCTTTGCTTTTCCCTTCTCTTCTTTTCACAGCTATTTGTAAGGCCTCCTCAAAAAAGCCATTTCGCTTGCATTTCTTTTCCATGGGGATGGTCTTGATCCCTGTCTCCTGCACAATGTCATGAACCTCATTCTATAGTTCATCAGACATTCTATCTATCAGATCTAGTCCCTTAAATCTATTTCTTACTTCCACTGTATAATCATATGGGATTTGATTTAGGTCATACCTGAATGGTCTAGTGGTGTTGCCCACTTTCTTCAGTTTAAGTCTAAATTTGGCAATAAGGATTCCATGATCTGAGCCACAGTCAGCTCCTGGTCTTGTTTTTGCTGACTGTATAGAGCTTCTCCATCTTTGGCTGCAAAGAATATAATCAATCTGATTTCAGTGTTGACCATCTGGTGATATCCATGTGTAGAGTCTTCTCTTGTATTGTTGGAAGAGAGTGTTTGCTATGACCAGTGGGTTCTTTTGGCAAAACTCTATTAGTCTTTGCCCTGCTTCATTCCACATTCCAAGGCCAAATTTGCCTGTTACTCCAGGTGTTTCTTGACTTCCTACTTTTGCATTCCAGTCCCCTATAATGAAAAAGACATCGTTTGGGGGTGTTAGTTCTAAAAGGTCTTGTAGGTCTTCATAGAACCGTTCAACTTCAGCTTCTTCAGCATTACTGGTTGGGGCATAGACTTGGATTGCTGTGATATTGAATGGTTTGCCTTGGAGAAGAACAGAGATCATTCTGTTGTTTTTGAGATTGCATCCAAGTACTGCATTTCGGACTCTTTTGTTGACCATGATGGCTACTCCATTTCTTCTGAGGGATTCCTGCCCGCAGTGGTAGATATAACGGTCATCTGAGTTAAATTCACCCATTCCAGTCCATTTTAGTTCACTGATTCCTAGAATGTCGACATTCACTCTTGCCATCTCCTATTTGACCACTTTCAATTTGCCTTGATTCATGGACCTGACATTCCAGGTTCCTATGCAATATTGCTCTTGACAGCATTGGACCTTGCTTCTATCACCAGTCACATCCACAGCTGGGTGTTGTTTTTGCTTTGGCTCCATCCCTTCATTCTTTCTGGAGATAGTTCTCCACTGATCTCCAGTAGCATATTGGGCACTTACTGACCTGGGGAGTTCCTCATTCAGTATCCTATCATTTTGCCTTTTCATACTGTTCATGGGGTTCTCAAGACAAGAATACTGAAGTGGTTTGCCACTCCCTTATTCAGTGGACCACATTCTGTCATTGCTGCCATTAAAAAAAAGAAAAAGCTCAATTGTGTCTGACTCTTGGCAACTTCATGGACTATAGCTGACCAGGTTCCTCTGTCCATGGGATTTTCTAGGCAAGAACACTGGAGTGAGTTGCCATTTCCTTCTCTAGGGGATCTTCCTGACCCATGGATCGAAACCAGGTTTCCCACATTGCAGGCAGACACTTTACTGTCTGAGCCACCAGGGACATCTTGCCATTAGCCCTATCAAACTTGGCCTCACGTCAAACTACAGGGAAGGAACACAGCCTTACCCATTAGCAGAAAATTGGATTAAAGATTTACTGAGCATGGCCCTGCCCATCAGAGCAAGATCCAGATTCCCCCAGTTCAGTTCAGTTCAGTCACTCAGTCCTGTTCGACTCTTTGCGACCCCATGAATTGCAGCATGCCAGGCCTCCCTGTCCATCACCAATGTCTGGACTTCACTCAAACTCATGTCAATCAAGTCGGTGAAGCCATCCAGCCATCTCGTCCTCTGTTGTCCCCTTTTCCTCCTGCCCTCAATCCCTCTCAGCATCAGAGTCTTTTCCAATGAGTCAGCTTTTCGCATGAGGTGGCCAAAGTACTGGAGTTTCAACTTCAGCATCAGTCCTTCCAGTGAACACCCAGGACTGATCTACCCCAGAATGGACTGGTTGGATCTCTTTGCAGTCCAAGGGACTCTCAAGAGTGTTCTCCAACACCACAGTTCAAAAGCAATTCTTCAATGCTCAGCTTTCTTCACAGTCCAACTCTCACAACCATACATGACCACTAGAAAACCCATAACCTTGACTAGCAAGGCCATGCTAAATTGCTTCAGTCTTGTCTTTACCCCAGGGACTTGTAGCCTACCAGGCTCCTCTGTCCATAGGATACTGCAGGCAAGAATACTGCAGTGGTTTGCCATTCCCTTCTCCAGGGGATCTTCCCAACCCAGAGATTGAACTCGAGTCTTTTTAGTTTCCTGATTTGGCAGGCAAGTTCTTTACATTAGCGCCACCTGGGATGCCCTTGGCCAGTCCCTCCCATCAGGAAGGGAGGGACTTCCACAAGCCTCTTATCCTTATCCATCGGAGGGCAGACAGAATGAGAACCACAATCACAGAATATGAGTCAAACTGATCAAACACATCACAGCCTTGTCTAACTCAATGAAACTATGAGCCAGGCCATGAAGGGCCACCCAAGACAGACAGGCCACGGTAGAGGGTTATGACAAAATATGGTCCAGTGGAGAAGGGAATGGTAAACCATTTCAGCATTCTTGCCTCATGAATCCAATGGAGAGTATGTACAGGCAAAAAGATATGACACAAAAGATGAACTCCCCAGGTTGGTAGGTGCTCAATATGCTATTGGAAAAGAGTGAAGAGATATTTCCAGAAGGAGTGAAGAGGCTGAGTCAAAGTGGAAACAATGCCCAGTTGTGGATGTATCTGGTGGTGAAACTAAAGTCCAGTGCTGTAAAGAACAATATTGCATAAGAACCTGGAATGTTAGGTTCATGAATCAAGGTAAATTGGAAGTCAAACAGGAGATGGTAAGAGTAAACATTGACATTTTAGGAATCGGTGAACTAAAATGGACCAGAATGGGCGAATTTAATTCTGATGACCATTATCTCTACCACTGTGGGCAAGAATCCCTTAGAAGAAATGCAGTAGCCCTCATAGTGAACATGAGTCCAAAATGCAGTATTTGAATGCAATCACAAAAACAACAGAATGAACTCTGTTTGTTTCCAAGGCAAACCATTCATATCACAGTAATCCAAGTCTATGCCCTAACCACTAATGCCAAAGAAGCTGAACGGTTCTATGAAGACCTACAAGACCTTCTAGAACTAACACCAAAAAAAGATGTCCTTTTCATCATAGGGGACTGGAATGCAAAAGTAGGAAGTCAAGAGATACCTGGAGTAGCAGGGAAGTTTTACTTTGGAGTACAAACTGAAGCAAGGCAAAGGCTAACAGAGTTTTGCCAAGAGAATGCACTGGTCATAGCAAACACCCTCTTCCAACAACACAAGAGATGACTCTACACATGGACATCAGCAGATGGTCAATATCAAAATCAGACTGATTATATTCTTTTCAGTTGAAGATGGAGAAACTCTATACAGTCAGCAACATCAAGATCAGGAGCTGACTGTGGCTCAGATCATGAATTACTATTGTCAAATTCAGACTTAAATTGAAGAAAGTAGTTAAAGCCATTAGACCATTCAGACCTAAATCAAATCCCTTATGATTATACAGTGAAAGTGACAAACAGATTCATGGGATTAGATCTGATAGACAGAGTGTCTGAAGAACTATAGGTGGGGGTTCATAACATTGTACAGGAGGCTGTGATCAAAACCATCCCTAAGGAAAAGAAAAGCAAAAAGGCAAAATGGTTCTCTGAAGAGGCCTTACAAATACCTAAGAAAACAAAAGAAGCAAAAGGCAAAGGAGAAAAGGAAAGATATATTCATCTGGAGTTCCAAAGAATAGCAAGGAGAGATAAGAAAGCCTTCCTCAGGAAACAGTGCAAAGAAATAGAGGAAAACAATAGAATGGGAAAGACTAGAGATCTCTTGAAGAAGATTAGAGATACCAAGGGAACATCTCATGCAAAAATGAGCTCAACAAAGGACAGAAATGGTATGGTCCTGACAGAAGCAGAAAATATTAAGAAGAGGTGTCTAGAATACACAGAAGAAGTATACAAAAAAGATCTTCATGATACAGATAATCACAATAGTGTGATCACTCACCTAGAGCCAGACATCCTGGAGTGTGAAGTCAAGTGGGGCTTAGGAAACATCACTACAAACAAAACTAGTGGAGGTGATGGAACTCTAGTTGAGCTGTTTCAAATCCTAAGAGATGATGCTGTGAAAGTGCTGCACTCAAAATTCCAGCAAATTTGAAAAGCTCACAGTGGCCACAGGACAGGAAAACATCAGTTTTCATTCCAATCCCAAAGAAAGGCAATGTCAAAGGATGTTCAGACTACCACACAATTGCACTCATCTCACATGCTAGTAAAGTAATGCTCAAAATTCTCCAAGCTAGGCTTCAACAGTAGGTGATTTGAGAACTTCCAGATGTTCAAGCTGGATTTAGAAAAAGGAGAGGAACCAGAGATCAAATTGCCAACATCTGTTGGTTCATAGAAAAAGCAAGAATATTTGAATGCAATCACAAAAACAACAGAATGAACTCTGTTTGTTTCCAAGGCAAACCATTCATATCACAGTAATCCAAGTCTATGCCCTAACCACTAATGCCAAAGAAGCTGAACGGTTCTATGAAGACCTACAAGACCTTCTAGAACTAACACCAAAAAAAGATGTCCTTTTCATCATAGGGGACTGGAATGCAAAAGTAGGAAGTCAAGAGATACCTGGAGTAGCAGGGAAGTTTTACTTTGGAGTACAAACTGAAGCAAGGCAAAGGCTAACAGAGTTTTGCCAAGAGAATGCACTGGTCATAGCAAACACCCTCTTCCAACAACACAAGAGATGACTCTACACATGGACATCAGCAGATGGTCAATATCAAAATCAGACTGATTATATTCTTTTCAGTTGAAGATGGAGAAACTCTATACAGTCAGCAACATCAAGATCAGGAGCTGACTGTGGCTCAGATCATGAATTACTATTGTCAAATTCAGACTTAAATTGAAGAAAGTAGTTAAAGCCATTAGACCATTCAGACCTAAATCAAATCCCTTATGATTATACAGTGAAAGTGACAAACAGATTCATGGGATTAGATCTGATAGACAGAGTGTCTGAAGAACTATAGGTGGGGGTTCATAACATTGTACAGGAGGCTGTGATCAAAACCATCCCTAAGGAAAAGAAAAGCAAAAAGGCAAAATGGTTCTCTGAAGAGGCCTTACAAATACCTAAGAAAACAAAAGAAGCAAAAGGCAAAGGAGAAAAGGAAAGATATATTCATCTGGAGTTCCAAAGAATAGCAAGGAGAGATAAGAAAGCCTTCCTCAGGAAACAGTGCAAAGAAATAGAGGAAAACAATAGAATGGGAAAGACTAGAGATCTCTTGAAGATTAGAGATACCAAGGGAACATCTCATGCAAAAATGAGCTCAACAAAGGACAGAAATGGATGGTCCTGACAGAAGCAGAAAATATTAAGAAGAGGTGTCTAGAATACACAGAAGAAGTATACAAAAAAGATCTTCATGATACAGATAATCACAATAGTGTGATCACTCACCTAGAGCCAGACATCCTGGAGTGTGAAGTCAAGTGGGGCTTAGGAAACATCACTACAAACAAAACTAGTGGAGGTGATGGAACTCTAGTTGAGCTGTTTCAAATCCTAAGAGATGATGCTGTGAAAGTGCTGCACTCAAAATTCCAGCAAATTTGAAAAGCTCACAGTGGCCACAGGACAGGAAAACATCAGTTTTCATTCCAATCCCAAAGAAAGGCAATGTCAAAGGATGTTCAGACTACCACACAATTGCACTCATCTCACATGCTAGTAAAGTAATGCTCAAAATTCTCCAAGCTAGGCTTCAACAGTAGGTGATTTGAGAACTTCCAGATGTTCAAGCTGGATTTAGAAAAAGGAGAGGAACCAGAGATCAAATTGCCAACATCTGTTGGTTCATAGAAAAAGCAAGAATTGCAGAAAATCATCTACTTCTGCTTCATTGACTATGCTAAAGCCTTTGATTCCTTGGATCACAACAAACTGTGAAAAATTCTTCAAGAGATGGGAATACCAGATCACCTTACCTGCCACTAAGAAATTTGTATGCAGGTCAAGAAGCAACAGTTAGAACTAGACATGGAACAATGGACTGGATCCAACTGGGAAAGGAGTATGTCAAGGTTGTATGTTGTCACTTTGCTTATTTAACTTATTGCAAAGTACATCATGCTGGATGAAGCACAAGCTGGAATCAAGATTGCCAGGAGAAATATCAATAACAAATATGCAGATGACACCACTCTCACGGTAAAATGCAAAGGAAGCTAAAAAGCCTCTTGATGAAAGTGAAAGAGGAGAGTGAAAAAGCTGAACTCGACATTCAAAAAACAAAGATCGTGGCATCTGGTCCCATCAGTTAATGGCAAATAGATGGGTAACCAATGGAAACAGTGGGAGACTTAATTTTCCGGGTTCCAAAATCGTTACAGATGGTGACCGCAGCATGAAATTAAAAGACACTTGTTCCTTGGAAGAAAAGCTATAACAAACCTAGACAGCACATTTAAAAGCAGAGACATTACTTTGCAAACAACGGTTTGTATAGTCAAAGCTATGGTTTTTCCAGTAGTCACACATGGATTTGAGAGTTGGATCATAAAGACGTCTGAGCACCAAAGAATTGGTGCTTTCAAACTGTGGTGCTGGAGAAGACTCTTGAGAGTCGCTTGGACTGCAAGGAGATCAAACCAGTTCAACCCTAAGGGAAATCAACCCTGAATATTCATTGGAAGTACTGATGCTGAAGCTGAAGTTCCAGTACTTTGGCCATTTGATATGAAGAGCCAGCTCTTTGGAGATGATCCTGATGCTGGGAAAGATTGAAGGCAGCACTGGGACGACCCAGAGGGATGGTACGGGGAGGGAAGAGGGAGGGGGTTCAGGATGGGGAACACGTGTATACCTATGGCAGATTCATGTTGATGTATTGCCGGGGTCCAGCCCCGGTGGATCCAGGGTGATTCAAAGCGGGGACAGCGTAGGCATCTTTGGAAAGAATTATTTATTTAGAAATATAAGATTAGATTAGAAAAGAATAGTGTAGTAGGAAAATTAGTGGAGAAAAGAGGCTGAATAACTTGGTTTACGTGGAAAGCCAATAAAGTTCCAGACAAGGAGCTTGCACCATCTACATGGGGCCATTGGCACCCGCTTGAATCTCTAAAGGTGCCCACCGTGGGCCCCCTTTTGCGCAGAACTTAAGAGCCGGGAAAAGTAAGTAGACATGGCGAGCCTCCATGCCCCAGATGGGAATTCAGCCAGAAATCAGAGAGAAGACACGAGGGAAGCCAGTCCAGCAACTGGCTTCAGCTTCTATTGTTCCTCAAGTTCTTTTATATCCTTTTTTTTACATAGAAATCAATGGATAATATACAAAATTATGCAGCGTCAGCAGCCCTGACTCTTATCAAAAACCAGGCTTTTCTCTCTGATATCTAGTTGTATACACAAGCCTTAGGTGATTTACATCATCTTCTGGCCAAAAGGCCAATTAACATTTTATGGCTCTATTCTGGTAAGGGTTTGTTAACCAGAAGACTTATTTGTGTTAATTAACTCAAAAGTTTAGTGTTGCTAACATCAAAACTACTGTATATCTTTTTCCATATCCCGTTTACATTAACATCTTTCCAGGTATCTAAAGAATAAGGAGGTCTGGCAGCAATCATGGAGTCAACAGTGAAATCCTGTCACCAATAGGATTTTTAGCTCTTAGAAAAGGTTTTGTAACTTTAAGATACTTAAGCTTTGTGCCCCTCACAGTTGGTGGCTGTAAGGCCCAGGGAACCTGTTAGGCAAGTTGGAGCATTTAAGTTAGAGCATTATCAAAGGGGGTTGAGCTGAAACACTCCTTTCAAATGCAGAAGACTAAAGCCCTGAGTCAACTTTTTCCAGAGAAAGTCAGAAGAGTGGAAAAGCAGGCAGATTCTTATTTTTGGGGTACATGCTCAGGAAATACCAGGGGGAACCCCCGAGACCCAAATTGCCTTGCCATCTGAGTCTCTGCCATGTGTCCCTGTCACGGGTGGGATTCCTCACGCTGGCTCCTGGCAATGTATGGCAAAACCAATACAATATTGTAAAGTAATTAACCTCTAATTAAGATAAATAAATTTATATTAAAAAGATAAATAAACAAAAAAAAACAAAAGTAAAAAAAAAAAAGATTGAAGGCAGGAGGAGAAGGGGACAACAGAGGATGCGATGGTTGGATGGCATCACCAACTTGATGGACATGAGTTTGAGCAAGCTCTGGGAGTTGGTGATGAACAAGGAAGCCTGGCGTGCTGCAGTCCATGGGGTCACAAAGAGTTAAACTCTACTGAGCGACTGAACTGAACAGGTGCTCTTGTTCTTACCGCTGTTGTTTAGTCACTATGTCATGTCTGACTCTTTTGTGATCCCATGGACTGTAGCCTGCCCGCCTCCTCTGTCCATGGGATTTCCCAGGCAGAGTATCCGTGCCCTTGAACATTGATAAATTTGTGGATACAACAACATTCACAGTGCTAGTCTCGCAGTTATTAAGAAACATTGATTCACTCCCTTCCAAGATGGATCTGTTAACCCTTTTCATTTTCCATAAGCTGGCTATTTAATTCAAGTCATTCATCTTCATTTATCCATTTATTCATTCTCTCATTCAGTTAACAAATATTTATTGAGAGCCTACTATGTGCCAGGCACTATGCCAGGAACAGGAGCTATAGTAGTGGTCAAAACCAGAGATGATTCTTATAGCCCAGTATATGCATTCTCAACAGAGGAAATATCACCATCAGGGGAAAAAAGTTTCCTGGATGGTGAAGAGAAACTTACTTGTGTTATGTATGAATCACAGACATCTATATAGTACATGCAATATGTTCAACTGTGTGCATGCATGTGTATATAGACATACATACATACATATACACACACACGCATGTGCATGGTTGTATTCATTGTATTAGTTTTCTATTGTGGCTGTAACAAATTACCGTAAACTCAGTAGCTTAAGATAACACAAATTTATAATCTTCTCATCCTGGGAGTGAGAAGTCTGAAATGGGCTTCACTGGACTGAAAGCAAAGTGTTGGCAAGGCTGCATTCCTTCTCACGCCCTGAGGAAGGATGTGTTTCCTTGCCTTTTCCAGCTCCAAGAGGCTGCCCATATTCCTTGGCTCGTGGCCCTCTTCCATCTTCAAAGCCAGCGATGGCACTCGAGTCTTTCTTACACTGCACTTGCTTCACACTGGCCATCCTGCCTTCCTCTTTCACTTGAAGAGCCTTTGTGATTACATCATGACCACCAGGCAAATACAGAATAATCCACTTCACTCAAGGTCACCAGATAAATAACCTTAATTTCATCTACAGCCCTAATTTCCCCTTACCATGCAATATGATTTATTCATGGGTGTAGAATGTGGAAGTCTTGTGAGGAGGAGGAGGAGGTGGAAAGGACACCATTCTGCCCATCACAATACTACATTACAGCATTAAATTTTCATTTCAGTACAGCACGTCTGAAAAGGGCTCTTAAAGGGGCAATAGGGAAGCCTGGCGTGCTGCGATTCATGAGATCGCAAAGAGTCAGACACGACTAAGTGACTGAACTGAACTGAACTTGAATGAAACAGGAATGAGAAATCTTTATCTACTAAGAAAGCAATGCAGTGTCCTGATTAAGTCTTTATATCCTGGGGCAACACTGCCTGGGTTCAAATCCTGTCTCTCTGCTAGCTAGCTGTGTGGCCATGAGCAAGTTACTTAAGCCCTCAAGAAGGACACGCTTCTTCAGGTTTTATGAGGATTAAAAACCCTAATGTTTTGAAAGGACTTAGAAATTGCCTACTATGCAGTAAGTGCTCAATAAATGTGTGCATTAGTGGTAGGAAAGACAAAAAATTCTTCAAATAATCACAGAATAAATATGCAAGTTCAAATGATGATAAATGCTGAAAAGGAAAAGCATGTTCTTGCCCTGTAGTAGGAGTATAAACAAGACGAGGGGTCTCATTGTGGGTAAGAAGGTAGGGAAGAGTTTCCTAAGGAAGTGCCCCCTAAGACTGGAGCACAGTATGGCTGCCTAGAGAAAGCGTGGACTGCACCGGTAGATGGCAGACTAAGCTGGAGAGCCAGGTGGGACCAGACCTAAGGGCTTAGGCCATGTTACACATTTTGGCTTCCCTGGTAGCTCAGAGGTTAAAGAGTCTGCCTCTAATGCAGGAGACCTGGGTTCGATCTCTGGGTCAGGAAGATCCTCTAGAGAAGGAAATGGCAACCCACTCCAGTATTCTTGCCTGGAGAATCCCATGGATGGAGGAGTCTGGTGGGCTACAGTCCACGGGGTTGCAAAGAGTCGGACACGCTGAGTGACTTAACTTTCAACTTTCAAGAGCAACAGGAAACCACAGATGTATATGAAGCAGAGAAGCTGGTGCAAATGAAATGGTCAGGATTGATTGGATAGAGGCAATAGGGGACACAGAGAGACAAACCGGGAGGTGACAGTATGGGACCAGGACCAGGGGCGGGGAGGAGATGAATAGAAAGGAGATACTTAAAAGATAAAATCCGCAGGACTTGTGGAGCATAGCAGAAAGGAAAGGGTTGTAGAGGCATCCATGTGGTGTCCAGGACACCACGTGTGCACCCTCTCACATCCATCAAGGCCCAAAGCCAGCCCCCAAGCTTGTGAGTATCCTGTTCAGGGAAAAGTCCTGCTGAAATGTCTGATCAGATGGATGGTGACTTCTGTAGCACTCTGCACCCCATTCTGTATCCGGGGTATAAAATAAACTTTAAATTGGATACAGCTTTAACAAAAAGTGGTGTTGGCAGCAGCTCTTCTTTTTAAAACCTCTGTTTACTGTAGAGTGTTTTAAGCATGACGTTTTAATTTCAAATTTTTCTAAATATGTATTTTGTGAGAAATAAACAGAGATGACTAAACTGGAAACTGAATAGGGATCTCCTGGCCCTTGGCCCACATTTCTACCCAGGGACCAACTGTCTGATGAAGTATAAATCCATCTACCCAAGCTGCGCATGACCAACATGAGCCGTGTTTATGTTTCTCTTAAAAATGCATGCACTTCTTGGCCAGCAGGTCCACGGGCCAAAGCATTGATCTTTTAGACCTTCTGCTCCAAGGAAGCCTAATTCAATTTGAGGCATGATCATTCCGAGCCAAACTGTAGCTGCATATATTTTCCTAAAAGTTCTCTGCATTTGCTTCCTCCACATCCAAGATAGGGCCACAATCTACCAATCAACAGATCTGGGTACCTTAAACCATTTGCCCTGGCAATGATTGGGAAAGGAATCCTCTGGGAATGATGAAGACTGGCAGAATCTAAACAGGGAAGGAAATCAATAAGGATTTGATGGAAGAAAGGAAAGGAGGGGTGTGCCTCTTTCTATCATTTTACAAACACTGCACTCAAGAGACGAGTTTTCCTCCCACCTCTGGCACCAGTTCCCTATGCAGTCTTCAGCAATTCAGTTCCATTCAGTTCACCAAACAATGAACAATGAATGAATGGATTCATCAAACCCTATAGTACACACTGGGTACCAAAGATACCTAATGCACAGTACCTACCCTCAGAAGGAGCAGGGGGTTAAAAACAAGTGCGTGCATGCATGCTCAGTCGACCCTTTGCGACCCCATGAGCTGCGGCCCACCAAGCTCCTCTGTCCGTGGGATTCTCCAGGCAGGAACGCTGGTGCGGGTGGCCATCTCCTTCTCCAGGGGATCTTCCCAACCCAGGGATCGAACCCAGGTCTCCTGTATCTCCTGCATTGGCAGGTGGGTTCTTCACCACTGAGCCATGTGGGAAGCCTTAAAAAACAAAGAGCTGAACACAATTACCTATATAAGAACATAATAAGTTTTCAGAAGTGATAAGGCATAAATAGACCCGAAAGGCCAAGGGAGAAACAAACCAAAACCTGTGTGCAAGGGAAGATTTCCTTGAGGCAAAGACATGTGTGCTTATGTTAAAACATGAGCAATAATGAATAAAGATGAATAAAGCTAGATGGCACCTGAAAGTAAGCCATGAACAGACATTGGGCAGTTCATAAAGGCTAAGGAGTCCTATTGGACAACTGTCGCTGTTTTGCCTCTGAAGCATCTGAACTTCCTTTGGGGAATTTCCCTCCTTTTGAAGCTTTGTGGGATTCCCAGCATAGTGAACACTTCTGATACTTTCTCTCCCCTTGTGCATTCAGGGACAAGCAGACACAGGTGCCAAAAAATGCTAAATTGAGAGCTACTGACACAAAGAAATAAAGATCACCAAAAAACTCTCTCTGGCATTAAAAGCTGCTGTGTCAAGGTCTAGCTTCCATGAGCATTGTTCCAATGGGCAGCCCCACCCCCACCCCCCGCTCAGAATCCGGGTGCAGCAGAGCCAGCTGCAACGTGGGGGCCATCCCAGTGCAAGCTCTGTGGACCTGCTCAGCAGCATGATTTGAACTTTGGTTTCATCTGAGTAGCCTCTGACCTAGTTCTTCAGCCCCTATGGTAATTCTGTGAGCCATGCAATGGCTTTTCATAAGCTTCTTTTCTGCCTAAATTAACCAGGGTTGGTTTCATTTACTTGCAACTAAAAACATCGGACAGATACAGGAATACCTCACACACAGATGTGTGTGGCATGGATGCAGGGTGGGGCACAGCAAGTGGTTTAATATTAAGGGAGCCTGAAGAGTGAAGTGGAAAGGTTGGGAAATAAGGCTAGAGAGACGGATGGAGTGAAGTCACAGAGCGGCTGGTTCATTGGGCTAAGAAACTTAGCATCCATTTTGAAGGTAATGGGTACCTTAGCACAGAAGTGGCAGTAGCCATATTATTTTAGGTGAATCTCACATGCTAGTAAAGTAATGCTCAAAACTCTCCAAGCCAGACTTCAGCAATACGTGAACCGTGAACTCCCTGATGTTCAAGCTGGTTTTAGAAAAGGCAGAGGAACCAGAGATCAAATTGCCAACATCCGCTGGATCATCAAAAAAGCAAGAGAGTTCCAGAAAAACATCTATTTCTGCTTTATTGACTATGCCAAAGCCTTTGACTGTGTGGATCACAGTAAACTGTGGAAAATTCTGAAAGAGATGGGAATACCAGACCACCTGACCTGCCTCTTCAGAAATCTGTATGCAGGTCAGGAAGCAACAGTTAGAACTGGACATGGAACAACAGACTGGTTTCCAAATAGGAAAAGGAGTACGTCAAGGCTGTATATTGTCACCCTGCTTATTTAACTTCTATGCAGAGTACATCATGAGAAACGCTGGACTGGAAGAAACACAAGCTGGAATCAAGAATGCTGGGAGAAATATCAATAACCTCAGATATGCAGATGACACCACCCTTATGGCAGAAAGTGAAGAGGAGCTAAAAAGCCTCTTGTTGAAAGTGAGAGAGGAGAGTGAAAAAGTTGGCTTAAAGCTCAACATTCAGAAAACAAAGATCATGGCATCTGGCCCCATCACTTCATGGGAAATAGATGGGGAAACAGTAGAAACAGTGTCAGACTTTGTTTTTTAGGGCTCCAAAATCACTGCAGATGGAGAAAGAGGAGAGTGAAAAAGTTTGCTTAAAGCTCAACATTTAGAAAATGAAGATCATGGCATCTGGTCCCATCACTTCATGGGAAATAGATGGGGAAACAGTAGAAACAGTGTCAGACTTTATTTTTTGGGCTCCAAAATCACTGCAGATGGTGACTGCAGCCATGAAATTAAAAGGCGCTTACTCCTTGGAAGAAAAGTTATGATCAACCTCGACAGTATATTCAAAAGGAGAGACGTTACTTTGCCGACTAAGGCCCGTCTAGTCAAGGCTATGGTTTTTCCTGTGGTCATGTATGGATGTGAGAGTTGGACTGTGAAGAAGGCTGAGCACCAAAGAATTGATGCTTTTGAAGTGTGGTGTTGGAGAAGACTCTTGAGAGTCCCTTGGACTCCAAGGAGATCCAACCAGTCCATTCTGAAGGAGATCAGCTCTGGGATTTCTTTGGAAGGAATGATGCTAAAACTGAAGCTCCAGTACTTTGGCCACCTCATGCGAAGAGTTGACTCACTGGAAAAGACTCTGATGCTGGGAAGGACTGGGGGCAGGAGGAGAAGGGGACGACCGAGGATGAGATGGCTGGATGGCATCACGGACTCGATGGACGTGAGTCTGAGTGAACTCCGGGAGTTGGTGATGGACAGGAAGGCCTGGCGTGCTACGATTCATGGGGTTGCAAAGAGTCGGACACGACTGAGCGACTGAAATGAACTGAACTGAATTGATCAATAGGTGAAGAGGTGATAAAATATATGAGGACTTCCCTGGTGATCCAGTGGTTAAGAAGCCGCCTTGTAATGCAGGGGATGTGCGTGGGTTCAATCGCTGGTTGGGGAACTAAGATCCCACATGCCCCTGAACAACTAAGAGCATGCCCTGCAACTACTGAGCCTGCGCGCTCCAGGGCGCTCCAGGGTCCGAGCGCCACTACCACTAGGCCTGCGCATCACACACAGGGAGTCCATGCGCCACAACAAAGAGCCAGTGTGCTGAAACCAAGACGCGATGCAACAATAAGGAAAAAAATACGTTATTTTTCTAAAAAAAAGAAAAAGGAAAATATATGGCATACGTGCAATGGACTATTACTGGTATACTTGGCCATTAAAAAAAGAATGAAGTCTTGCCACTTGTGACAACATGGATGGACCTAGAGGGAATTATGCTATGTGAAATACGTCAGACTGAGAAAGACAAATACTGTATGATTTCACTTATATGTGGGATCTAAAAACAAAACAAATGAACAAACATAAAATAGAAAAAAATGAGACTCATTCATACAGAGAACAAACTGGTAATGGCTGCCAAGGGGAAGGGGGTTGGGGAGATAAGTGAAGTAGGTGAGGGAGATTAAGAAGTACAGACTTCCAGGTATAAAAAGAAATAAGTTATAGAGATGTCATGTACAGTTACGGATTATAAGTCAATAATATTGTAATAATGTTCTATGGTAACAGAGGGCTTCCCTGGTGGCTCAGTAGTAAAGAATCCGCCTGCCTATACAGGAGACAGTGGTTCGATCCCAGGGTCTGGGAGATCCCCTGGAGAAGGAAACGACAACCCACACCAGTACTCTTGCCTGGGAAATCTCATGGGCAGAGGAGCCTGGCAGGCTACAGTCCATGGGGTCCCAAAGAGTCGGACACAACTTAGTGGCCAGCCAACAACACGGCAAGGAAGCAGAGGTACCGTGGTGGAACATTTTGTAACACATAGAAAGACCAAATCACTATGTTGTACACCTGAAGCTAATATAACATTGTTAAATCAATCACCCTTCAATTTTTAAAAGTTGGGAGGTTGGGGGGGAAATGGGAAGAAGTTCAAGAATAAGGCTAACACTTAGAGAAATAAGAGAACTCAGAACAGTAACTTCATCTGGGAACAAGAAAGGACAGGTAATGAGTTAAGTTTCAAAATATAGCTGTGCTAATGTATCACTAGCTATATGTGCCTATTTAAATTTAAATGAATCAAAAGTCTACGAAATTTAAAACTTGGCTCC
Organism: Aepyceros melampus; assembly: GCA_006408695.1. Taxonomy (NCBI): domain Eukaryota; kingdom Metazoa; phylum Chordata; class Mammalia; order Artiodactyla; family Bovidae; genus Aepyceros; species Aepyceros melampus. The sequence continues at coordinate 47,535 of SJXQ01000770.1, read as the reverse complement.
TCAGTCACGTTAGCTGCATTTCAAGTGCTTAATGGCACACGTGCTTAGTGGCTACCACACTGAACAGTGCAGACCACAGAACATCTACATCATCACAGAAAACTCTAGTGGAGAGTAATTGACAACATTTCAGTTGACAACAGAACAGAATTCAAGTGGGTGTCACTTTAATATCCCTGATGCTGAATTTAATATCCCTGATGCTATAAAGTTCAAACATCTTCAGAAGAAATTCAAAATTCAACTGCATAATCAATCTGAGTGGGAGTCACACACTGTGAATATAAAAATTAAATAATTTCTATTACTTGGTTACAAGATCCTGAGATATATGAATACTCCCCACTTGATGGCATGATGTGGCTAACATGGCAACTATAAATAGTTTGGAGAGTCCCAGTAGTTACTAACAAGAACCTGGTCAGCATCCTGGCCCAAATATCTGGTTAGTAACGAGATAGGCTGGCAAGGCCAAATATTATATACAGTATGTTTCTTAGTAAGCATGAAGATGATCTCACTCAAGAAGCAACACTCCCTTCTCAAAAGTGACTGCAGGCACCTAGAACTGTAACAGCTTTCCTTAATGAGTAGTTCAGTTCAGTTCAGTTCAGTCGTTCAGTCATGTCCGACTCTTTGCGACCCCATGAGTCACAGCACGCCAGGCCTCCCTGTCCATCACCAANTTTGACGTACTCTTTTCCTATTTGAAACCAGTAAGCATACTTCAACTACAGAAAGACCTAGAATTAACACAGGGATGCTTAAGAGAATCAAAGTCAGACTGTAATAATTGTAAGAAAGCTAAACAAAACCCAATGTTTTACATACTTACAAAATTTAACAGCATCTAGCCTGTAAGAATGACTGACTTGTAGCAAATTTAAAATCTGTAAGTGAGTCACAGACTTAGACTTATAGTTTTAAGTGGAAATCTTTTAAGTTCATAATTAAGTTTATTTGAACACTGCAAAGACTTTAAGGTCAGTGTGTTTATAAATTCAATTTAATATGTTTATAAGAATGATTTAGTACCTAAGATAATTTTGTTTATTACCACAGACAATTGATGTACTTAAGAAAATTGAATATATTAAATAGTAAATACTATTTTAAGTACTTTAGCCTATTTTTATACAGTAACAGGAATAAAAACACTAGTTTGACTTGTACTTCATATTATAAAGTATTATAAATAAATAACCACTCAAACCTAAAAGTAGCAAGCACTCCATCAATAACAGAGCAAATATCCACTCAGTGAAATACTATTCAGTGATGAAGATGAAAAAAATACAATCAGAAGCATCAACGTGTATGAATATATTAAACATAATACTGAAAGTAAAAAGCCAGACATAAAGGAGTACATATGTGATTCCATTATATTATTAATACTTCATTAATATTAAGTCCAAAACAAGCAAATCCAAGACGCTGTGTTAAAAGTCCAGGTAGTGGTTATCCCTTGGGGGGAGGTGGCACTGGAGAAGAACATGAAGAGGGCTTCTGGGGTACAGGTAATACTGTTTCTTAATCTAAATACTAGTAAGATACATGTGTTCACTTTGTAAAAATTAAGCTATAAACTAAGATTCATGCATTTTCTTTTAGAATAAATTTGTGATAATTCAGTAAAGTTTAACAGAAATAATAAGTATATATACAAATATTTGTAACTATCCAGATAAGTTTATACCACCCCCAAATTGTCTCAGAACATCAGTACTATGTGTACTATACTTGGAGACACATTAACATATCAAAGAAACAAAAGGGAAAGGGAAGACCACATTTTGGGAACAGCAATAATTCCGGTATGCAGCTAGAATACACAGTAGGTATCAGGAAATAAAAGATAGCCTGGAAAGGCTGATTTAGACAGATCCTTCTGGAGGACCCAAACTGCCCTACCAAGGACATGATAATAACATATTCAGGAGGCAATGGGGATAACACAAGCAAATGATGCAGGTGGAAGACTTTTATTTACCAAAAAGTTTTCAGCCCTTTCCCTCAATTTCTCCAAAAACATTCCAGCAAAATCTCCATTTCCCAGCCTCCAGCTTCCAATGTGGAGGAACTTCAGAAAGGTAACAGTCCTATCCTCTCCCTAGCCCTCATACATTCACTCTTTCTCATGGGAAGAATGACTTTCGCGGTCAGTTGCTTCTGAAAGGAGGCACTAAGAACCTGGGGTCAGCCCTTTCTCTGCCTCTCCAATACATCCGCTACGGAGAGGTTCTACTCGAGTCTTTCAGTGCCCTGTACGAGGCTTACCAGAACTGGCTCTGCCCTTCTGTGGTCCAGCGTGACATGCGACTGAGCACAGCTAATGAAGGGCAAATGTTAGGCAGCCCTGACCTAAGCCATATGCTCCAGCCAGCTCTACTGGTAATAAAGCTGACATTTTCACTCCGTCTGTCTATATGCTGAATCTTACTTCTCAATTCATTCTGAACTCAGATGAGGGACAGAGGTATAACTAAATATTACTCCAAAGCTCAACAAATAGAGATAGTAAACTCTACTCAGAATCCTTTGATTTGGTTTGGATTTTGAAACTAACATACCAATCTGATAAAGATTAGTTTATTATTAATATCTTATTTCAAGAGTAAGAAAATAAAACCAAAAGGAGTTGCTTAGCATTTGCTTTTAAATATATGCTCCAGCCAGCTCTACTGGTAATAAAGCTGACATTTTCACTCCGTCTGTCTATATGCTGAATCTTACTTCTCAATTCATTCTGAACTCAGATGAGGGACAGAGGTATAACTAAATATTACTCCAAAGCTCAACAAATAGAGATAGTAAACTCTACTCAGAATCCTTTGATTTGGTTTGGATTTTGAAACTAACATACCAATCTGATAAAGATTAGTTTATTATTAATATCTTATTTCAAGAGTAAGAAAATAAAACCAAAAGGAGTTGCTTAGCATTTGCTTTTAAAGCATTCCATGAAGTATCTCATCTGGCTATGACAGAACTCCATTTTTCTGCAGCCTAAAAAAAGATCACTTAATTTACTACTGCTGCTGCTGCTGCTGCTAAGTCGCTTCAGTCGTGTCTGACTCTGTGCGACCCCACAGACGGCAGCCCACCAGGCTCCCCCATCCCTGGGATTCTCCAGGCAAGAACACTGGAGTGGGTTGCCATTGCCTTCTCCAATGCATGAAAGTGAAAATTGAAAGTGAAGTCACTCAGTTGTGTCCGACTCTTGGCGACCCCATGGACCTCAGCCTACCAGGCTCCTCTGTCCATGGGAGTCTCCAGGCAAGAGTACTGGAGTGGGGTGCCATTGCCTTCTCCGAATTTACTACTAGATATGTTTATTAAGTGACCGGAAGTAATAGCTCTATAGTAGAAACTTCCTGACATAAGAGGAAGTCTATTTACAGAAGATGGGGTCTATCTCAAAATGATACTTCCAATCTAAGAGAAGCATCATATCAAATAACCATGGAGGTTAAGTACTCAGGATTTCTTATTCACTTATAGAGAAGGAAGTGGCAACCCACTCTAGTATCCTTGCTTGGAGAATCCCATGGACAGAAGAGGCTGGAGGGCTACAGTCATGGGGTTGCAGAGTCAAACACGACTGAGCGACTAACACACATACACACAGTCACTTATGGTCCAAAGATAGTTAATTTACACCCAGGCAGTAAATCCACTATTATTTCTTCTCTTCTCCTTTCTCCTCCAGTCTGGGGTCACCCACAGCCCTCCTTTCTCTTTTATTCTCGACATCATCTTCTTTCGCAAGTCAAAACAACAAAATTCACTTGCAAAAGGAACAGGTTGGTCTATGTTTTTAAACAATGTATCACATTTTCTTAAATTATGAATTTCACTTTGATAGGATCAAAATGAAATTTATGTTTTATAATGTATAAAAATATACAAAACATAATATATAAGTACAATATAAACTAATGCTCTCTTAATTATGACACTGTATATGATCATGATCTATTCAATCACAAAAGACTTGAAACTTAGATGACAAAGAAAATAACTTGATGATTACCAAGTAGGTAGCTTCCCCCTAGAGAACAATGTCAAGTGCAGTAATACTGCACAGGTGAGAAATGCAGCCTGTGGAGTAAGACAGATCAGAGTTGAATTGCTGTCTCTTTTATTTTATAGTTGTGTGACTTTAGACAAGTCAACTACTCTAAGTCTCTCCTTCTTCATTTGTAACATACATACAGTATCACCTCCTTTTCAGAGCTATTGTGAAAATTAAATGAGATAATGTACACGCCTCAGCAGGATACCCAGTACATTAGGACTTAAGCAAATTAAAACTTCTATTACTACTATTACTAGAATTCCTAGTTAGGAACTCAAAGTAGGCTAAGTATTTCATTCAGCGTAACTACTAAAATAAGCTCTAAGTTTGTCAAATGACAGTAAATTGTAAGTCAGGTTACTTGTGCAAATAACCTTGTTGCAGAAATGCATCAGCTCTTACAGGCTTCAAGATGCCCTTCTGGGAAATATTTACAAGAAGTTAACTCACATTTTTCTTTCTGGAAAATGTCTACCAAGGTTCTTGTAGATGTTAAATAATACACTATTTTTTAAAGAATGGTGTATATAAATGACACTATGAGCAAGTAAATTACATAATTAATAGCTTTCTTAATCAGATATTCTTTTGATCTGTGAACTATAAGAGTTTACAACTGCTATAAAAATTGCCACAGAACAGTTTTGACTAATCCAAACCGCAGAGGCTGGAGTCAAAATTAAAACTGGGGAAGTGGTTATTGGTAATGGAGGGACAGATGTGAACAAGGGTTCTTTTCCTTTTTTTCATAGCACTATAATAACTTTTAAAAAATTGAAAAAAAATTCAAAACCAAGGCATAAAAATATCATATATTTGGCTGACATTTACTATGATTTTTAGGAATCTAAAACCACATTCATAACCAAGAGCAGAAAGAAATTGTTCATGGAGTAATAAGGCACTTACAGGAAACCAGAAGTCCAAAAGTAAACCATCATCCTCAAAACTCTACTCCACAACTTCAAATAAAGAAAATATATGTTCTTGGATGGAAGTAATTAAAATCTACTCATAAAAGATCATGTGACAAGTGTAACAGGTTTTAAATATCAACTAATGCATGAACTTTCAAAATGCAAATCCATCTGCTTCTCTGTTCTCATTGCCATTATCTTGATTTAATCCTTCATTATTTCTCCCGTAATTTGCTTTAACAGTCTCCCTGAATGGATCTTCCCACATCCATCCTCATCCTTCTCCAATCCATTCTTAACCTTGCCGCTGCAGTGATTGTTCTCCAACCCAAATCCAATCTGATCACATCCCTTCTCAGAGAGCTTAATTCCTTTAAGGGCTCTCCATCACCACGCCTCCTACACTGCTTTGTTTCTTTTCATTATATGTTACATGATGATCTGATGTACTGTATTACTTATCTGTTACACTATCTCCATTCCAAATAGAATGTAAGCCTACAAGGGTAGAGTTTTTGTTTACTGTTATATGCTGCATAGTAAGCACTCAAACATTCCCACATATATGAGTGAAAGAATGAAAGGACTGATGACCTACAGGCCAAAGGCCTCCATGACCTGCTCATGCCCTCCTCTTTTAACTTACTCCCACCTCTACCAATACTGAATTGTCTAATTACCTAAATACAAGGTGCACTTTCCCGCCCTCCTGCTTTGCCATATGCTATGACTTCTGTCTGGAATACCAGCGCTCCTCACCACCAAATCAACCTGCCACACTGTCATCCTTATTTTAAAGTCATCTTCAGAAAGCTGCTTCTGAGGCCCTAGACAGAATATATCACTCTTCTTTCCTCTGTGCCACATCTGTATCTACCCTGGCTCTACTCGAAATGTGCTGGAATATGCACCTCCCTTGCTAGACTGAATTTCTTGAGGGAAGGACTATTATCTCTTTACTTCCAGTACCTAAGACAACATCTATCATAAAGCAACTACTCTATAAATGTTAAGTAAATTGACATATACATGACTACCCTGTAAGAGGAATGAAAGCATGAAGTTTCAAGAAGTTACTCCTCCAATTCCAAGATGATAACCAGCCAAGAAATAAAAGAATTTCAACCAATGACATCATCCCAGGTAATAAAAGAAAGGGAGTTATACAAATAACATACATGACCAAAACCTTCCAAAATAACGACATACAGTCACATTCACACCTCACTAGAAATACACACTGGCTCCTTCCCGCTCCATCACTTGCCTTCCCTTTTGGCTCTGCTCTGGTGCTGGTAAACTGAGATCCAGCTTAGCAGGAGGAAGTAGAAGGGACACCTGCTGCTACTGCTAAGTCGCTTCAGTCGTCTCTGACTCTGCGACCCCATAGACGACAGCGCACCAGGCTCCCCCGTCCCTGGGATTCTCCAGGCAAGAACACTGGAGTGGGTTGCCATTTCCTTCTCCAATGCATGAAAGAGAAAAGTGAAAGTGAAGTTGCTCAGTCAACTCTTAGCGACCCCATGGACCTCAGCCTACCAGGCTCCTCCGTCCATGGGATTCTCCAGGCAAGAGTACCAGAGTGGGGTGCCTTGCCTTCTCCGACCCAGAAGGGACACATTAAGCAGATCACTCTTGTGAAGGAGCTTTTGATGCTTCATGTAATACAAATTTTGTGTTCCCTCATCCTATTATTCAAACTTTAACATAGTTGTACAGGATTAGATTTTACCACATCTAATCCTGAAGGAAACACCAGGGCCGTTAATGGCATAAATTACATGCAGCTGGGCCTTCAGTCCACGGAGCAGTTACAGAAGGCCTCCCAGACCAGTCACCCTCGCTGTGGGAAGTCTCATCCATTACTCCTTGTGCCTTCCAAACATTACTATTTTTCTCAGAATGCTGTAAATAACGGCCCTAAGTCCAACTTTAAGGAACACTTGTCCTCTCTACTTAGTTCAAGAGTATGAACCTGCATATAAATGTACAATCACACACATGCACACAAAAGAATGGACACAAATGTACATTAAACCATTAGAGAACTTTAAAGTTTTACATCCAATCACAGCTAATATACTTCAAATGAAGCCAGAGGCCAGAATGTGATCCTTGATTCCTTCCTACCCCACCACTCAGTAATCAAGTAACGGAAAATTTGCCTCCTAATACTTTTTCAAATAGATTGTCCACTCCCAGCATTATGCCCGAGTTCAGAATCACAGCATGTCTCATTGGGATACTAGTCTTCTAAATAAATGGTTTATTCTTTTAAATCTCTTGGACTCAATCAAAACTGCATCTCCCATTTGTTGAAGGGTTATGAAATCAGCATTGCCCTAAGCACTCGATCACTTTACATTATTCAATTCTCACAGCAACGATGCAAAGCAGGACTTACTGTCCTCATTTTCACAGATGAGGGGTCTAAAGCTCTGAGAGAGGCTAAGTAACTTGTCCAAGGTCATGCAGCTGGAACTGTGGAGTGGAAATTCAAACTCAAATCTATGTTCCCCGAAACCATACGCTCAACTGCTTAAACCTTTAACTCAATCCCTAGTGTGACCTTTCTAAAGGTAAATGTAATCATATTTTACTGTACATAAAGTCTTGTAAACAAGACCAGCCTATCCGCTCCTCATCCCAAGCTATTCTCACCTCTTCCTGCAACACTTAACTCTTAGCAGTTCAACCTCTCACTGCTTTACCTGTGAATACAGCTTTTTCACTAAGAATGCTTTTCTCCATTAGCAGGTTACTCCCAGAACAACCTTCAAGATTTACTCAGGCAATCCCTACCCTGGAAAGCCTTCACCCTAATAAATAAATACCTAAAACTGGGTTAAGTGACTATTTGCTATGGTTATCAGCTAACTTTCTTATCATACGTACTATAACTTCATCTTCTTAGGTTATCAGTTCCTAAGGAGTAAATAATGCATTTTAAAATCTCTACATTCTTAGTACAGTGAGTATGTAGTAGCACTAATGAATATTGAATTAATGAATGAATTCATCAGAAACAGTACAGTTTAAGAATTGGGCCCTAAAGTCAACTTGGCCAGATTTTGAAAACTAACCTGCCACACAGTGAACCTGCCAAGCCTAGAGCAGGCTTCTAAATCTTGTTTATTTCTTCTTCTATAAAATGAAAGATAACTGCACTTACCTCACAGTTTGGAGAGGAGTAAAAGAAATCAGATTTAGCACAATCTCTGACATTGAAAGTACACATTAAACATTAACAACTTTTTTTTCACTTTCAAAGTTTATCCGTGCTGACAAAGCTACATCTCAAATAACAGCTTTTCCTAGTGGCTTGCATCAGAGCTTAACAGTTCTCCAAAAAGTCTTAAGATATCTTACAATCTCGCCCACAAACAAGGATCTTTCAGCTTTTGGTTACACCAAAGCTCAGTAGCTACCACCCACACCCTAAGTCACTAGCAGCGTCTTCTATTTATTGCTTCTTCCCGTCCCTCGATTTCCTCCTCCCTCAAAGATCATGCCCCTAAGCAAGCAGAAATCCACCCCAGAAACCGTGCAGCAGCACCTTCTTCCAGGAACCACCACCTCACACCCAAGCTAGAGCCAATTTGAAGTCATCCATCGTTTGGTACAAACTTAAATTTCCTTGGAGGATCATAATTAAACCCCTTCTATTTATGAAGGAAGCCAGGAAGACACTGGCTTCCTAAGTATTAATTCAAGACAGACAATGAATTTCTGGCATTATGAATCCAAGAAAAAAGGTCCCCTGAAAGCCTTCCCCAATAAGAGTTCTTCAGGTTTATTACTCTCAAATAGTGACTCAAACCCATTTCATCCTGCTTGTCATCTACGCTCTCCTAAGGGATGGTCCGCACTTTCAGGGACCGGAATGCCTTCCCCTCTCCCGTGTCACCTCCCTCCCACCTCCCCAGTGCCCTCCCGCAGCACAGGCCCGGCCTGGTCCCTCACCAGCGGCTGGCTCAACAGAGACATCACTCACCGCTTCTTGGGGATGATGCCCGACTCCTGCGCGGCGGGAGTGGCAGTGGGCGCCGCCGTGGCGGTCGCCGCGGTTCTCCGCGCTTTGCAATCATTGGTACTCAGAGCTTCCTGAGGCCGGCCCAGCAGATGGCCTGAAAGAACCCGCAGCCTCCGCCCGGCGCGGTCCCGCTCCGGATCCCGGTCCCGGTCCGCTGCGGACCCGGAGCCCGCGCCCGCGCCCGCGGCCGTCCCGCCCGCCGCAGCCGCCGCCTCCGCCATGGCTTCCGCCTTGTGCCGCCGCCCGGGGCCGCTGGGCTCGGGTGAAAGGTCACTCAGAGCGGCGCCCGGCGCGACCATTCGCTGCGGCGCATCCCGGCAGCCACCGCGGCGACTGGGCGGCGGGTGCCATGCGCCTGGAGCTGCTTATTTTCAGCTCCCGCCCACCGCGGCCGCCCGCCTCCACAGTCACGCCCCAGGCCGCTGACACCTGTCAAGCAGGTGAGTTCGAGCCGTCCCGGATTGGCCCGGCCTGAGTCATGCTAGATAATTGGAGCCAAACCGCAAACGCTCCCCGAGGTGACCTAGTGCGCTGGGTGGTCTTCTCGGGTGAGGCCTGAGCCTCCAGAGTAGCTCTCAGGACCAGACGCCTCGGACCATCTGGGGACCTGACGAGCGAACCAACGCCATCATTTCCTGGGCCCACTTCTGCTCTCCTTCGCTGCGGGGGTCACTAAAAGTAACAGAACCGATTGGTTGCCCATAACCATCAAAGCAAATTCCTATCATTTTCTCATCACCTACTTCGAACCTGGCACTATGCCCAATGCTAGATCTCAAGTAAGTAAGCTTTGAAAAAACTGAAATGAGAAAACAGACTCGGAGACACTTAAGTTGCCCAAAGGCGTGCACCTAGTAAACGCTAATGCTGAGTTGCAACCTAGGTTCTCTTTCTGTGGTTACGGGTGTTAACGCCCTTCTTTTTCTTCATTTTCCTAATAGTGCCAAAGTTTTCTGGTGCTAGAGATAAAACTGTTATTGTTTGGTCTCTAACTCCTGTCCAACTCTTTTGCAGCTCCATGGACTGTAGCCTTCCAGGCTCCGCTGTCCATGGGATTTCCCAGGCAAAAATACTTAGTGAATTTCCATTTCCTTCTCCAGTGGATCTTCCTGACCCAGGGATCAACCCTGTATCTCCTGCATTAGCAGGCGAATTCTTTAGCACTGAGCCACCTGGGAAACCCAAAGATGAAATTACCCAACAACTGTTCTTAAGACGTCTCAGTCCTCTACAAATTGGCTTCATTTCTGGAGAGTGGCACTTAGTGAAATTGGAGCTGTGTCAGTAGGACTGTGCTTCACAACCATTTTCACCCAGTTAATCAGATAGACTTTTATAAGCCACCTTGCAGACCTCAACCATCAGAAGTTAAGAGTTCCTTTTTGCATAAGGTGCAATTTAAAAGTAAGTCTTGGGAATGGTAAGAGAAAGCGTTACCATAAGCTTCCTGAGTCCAATGAGTTCACCTCCTCTCTGAATACCCACCTTCTTGCTAACACAGTCTTCTGCAAAAGAGTTAAGATATTCCAGAAGTTATTTGACCAATACGAAAAACCATTTAATAACTTGGAGAAAATTCAGGTAAACAGTGAAGAGGACTTGATGTATGTGCCTGATCACCAAATCTTAAAGAGAGAGTTCAGCATTAAACATCCAGTCTAGCTACAGAATCACTGAGTCCCACTCCTGTTTAGCTGCTGCTTCTAACCACTGTCTCTTTGAGATAGACTAGGAGTGGGAAAAGGGAGCAGCAGGAGTAAATTGCTGTGAATGCTCTAAGGAAAAAGACTCCTTAAATTTGAGAATTCAGCAACTCTAGTCTTTGAGCTTCTCACACCCTTTTAGATGTTTCTAGAACAGTTTTGAAACACCAAGTAGCATGTTTGCTTGCAATCACGTAAAAGTCTTAGTGAAAGTGAAGTCGTCAGTCGTGTCTGAGTCTGCGACACCATGGACAGTAGCTCACCAGGCGCCTCCGTCCATGGGATTTTCCAGGCAAGAGTACTGGAGTGGGTTGCCATTTCCTTCTCCAAAAGTCTTAGATTTCTTGCCAGAATGCTGTATAAGCAACAACTCCCTTAGAATCTTTTTGGAATAACACAGATCTATTAATTTTTGCTTGAGTCCCAGAGAGCTCAATCTAATACTAATTGTCATGCCTTAAATGTAAATATAGTTAACTGACTACCACAGTCTTTTCCATGCTGAGGTTGAACATGCTTTTTGCCAACTCTCAGGAGACAAAACTTATAAATTTTGCCAATATCAACAATAATAAAAACCTTACCTCCTGGGTGATGGAAAATTTGATACAAACCAAAATTATAGTTTTGGTGTAAACTATTATAGCATTAGAAAAACTGATTATATATATTTCAAATATGTGCACAGTAATGAAACACATGTAGGCAGTAAAAACACTTGGTGAGAGCCTATTACATAACTAATTCGTGTGCTATGAGATACAAAAGCATTTAAGCCTATGCTTCATCTACATGGTAAAATTAGCTAGTTAGGAATTGGGATATATGTGGGGAAGAAACTGTGATACTATTAAGTGAAATAAGTGTGATGTAGGTTACGTCAGTGAAGGATTTCCTAACCCTCTCCTTACAAGAGCAAAGCTCAAGAAGAGTGCCTTGTTACTTATTTCATCCTTCCTAAGAGAAACAGATGTTTCACATGAGGCATGGTCCATTGAGTTTGAGCAAACTGAGAGATAGTGAAAGACAGGGAAGCATAGCATGTTGCAGTCCATGGGGTCACAAAGAGTCAGAAATGACTGAGCGACTGAACAACAATGGTCCATTGAGATTTCCTCCAAAGGCAACACCTCAGTGATAATCACATTCAGCAGGGCCATCTCCACAAACTTACTCCTTTTGAGTCCTGGAACACGTGGCCCTTAATAACCTAGATCCCCATGGAAAATGTCCTTTATTTGTGTTACAACATCTCTTCTAATATGAAGCACAAAAAAGGGAAATTAACTCCTGAAACATGCACCAAATTTCTTTATTGCACTGACTTTCATTGCTTATCTTCAGAGTTGATAGTGATACTTGAATGAAGGAATTCTTGAATTTTATACACTTTTATTAGGAAATGAGAAAAAGTAAACCAAAGTATAATTTATCATAGATCAAAAACCCATGTAACTTCCATCTAGATTGAAAAATAGAGGGTTGCCAGCACCCCAGAAGTCCCTCTTATGCCCTCTCCCAATCAGTTCACACTCTCTACCTGTCAAAAGTAACCACTGTCCTGAGTTTTATGATACACATTTCCTTGGTTTTTTATGTTTATCAGTAAAGCATGCATATGTTTCTTGTTTTTTTCATTTATATGAATGGTATGATATAGTATGTTCTTTTGTGTCTGCTTTCATTCACTCAACATTATGTGATTCATTCATATTGTTGCATGTAGTTACAGTATGTTCATTTTCCTTTCTGTATAGTATTCCATTGCATGTGTATACCAGGGTTTTTTCTACAATTAATGGAGTTGTTTCCAGTTTGTTTTTTGTTGTGGATATGGCTGCTATAAATATTCTTGCATATGTCTCTAGGTGGACATATATATGAATTTCTGTAACATACCCATCTAAGAGTGGAATTTCTAGGTCATCAAATATTCATACATTTAATAGATAATGAAATACTAGACTTTTCCAAAGGGATTGTACAAAATCTATTCCAGCTTCATAGGATACTTCCCACATTTATTTATTTAAAACTAAATAGACTGACAGTAACATGTCACAACTCTCATATGGGAACTCTCCTAAGCTGCTGGAATAGATTTTATACAATTCCTTTGGCTTCCCTGGTGGCACAGTAGTGAAGAATCTGCCTGCAATGCAGAAGACCCGGGTTTGATCCTGAGTTGGGAATATCCCCTGGAGAAGGGAATGGCTACTTAACTTCAGTATTCTTGCCTGGAAAGTCTATCTCCATGGACAGAGGGTCTGGCAGGGCTGCAGTCCATGGTGTCACAAAGAGTAGGACACGAATGAGCAACGAACCCTTTCACTTTTCATAATACCTTTGGATGGCATTTTATTATCTATAAATATATGCATACTTGAGGACTCAGAAATTCCATTCGTAGATGAATACATTACAGAAATTCATCTACATGTCCACCTAGAGACATTTTATAGCAGTCTTACCCAAAACAGTCCCAAACTGGAAACAACTCTACTAATTGTAGAATAAACTCTAGTATACAATTATATACTGTTGGGCTTCCCTGGTGACTCAGTGGTAAAGAATCTACCTGCAGCATGGAAGATACAGGTTCAATCCCTGGGTTGGGAAGATCCCCTGGAGAAGGAAATGGCAACCCACGCCAGTATTTTTGCCTGGGAAATCCCATGGACAGAGAAGTCTGGTGGGCTACAGTCCATGGGGTCATAAGAGTCAGACATGACTTAGTGACTAAAGAACAGCAATAAAGATAGATCTCCTGTATTACTTTCTAGAAGCCTTAGAGTTTTTCCATTCACATTTATAATTACAGGTTACCTGGAATTGATTTTTACTTATGGTGTGAAGATTGGGTTTCTATTTTTTTTTTCTCAGTATAAGTATTCAGTTGTTTCAGCACTACTTGTTGAAAATACCTTGTTCTACATTACCACCTCTGTCATAAATCAACTGTTGACATAACATTAGTCTGTTTCTAGGCTCTGTATTATATTCCATTGGTCTGTTTATCTACCTTATGCCAGTATCACACTGGCTTAGCTACTCTTTATTTTTTTCCATCTTCTACACAGAATTATATAATTTGTGAATAGTAACAGTTGATTTTTCCTTTCCATCCTTCTTTTTCTTGTTTTAGTCAACTGGCTATAACTTCCAGTACAATGTTCAAGAGAAGTTGTGGTAGTGGCACGTTTACTTGATTTCAAAGGGAAATCTTTCAATACTTCACCAGTGTTTCAACAGGGTTGCTGAGTTTTTGTTTCATTTTGTTTTTTAACAACGTTTGAGCAGATTAGCAGGCAAACTGGCTCAGAGGTTAAAGCATCTGCCTGCAATGCGGGAGACCTGGGTTCAACCCCTGGGTCAGGAAGATCCCTTGGAGAAGGAAATGGCAACCCACTCCAGTACTCTTGCCTGGAGAATCCCATGGACAGAGGAGCTTGGTGGGCTACAGTCCACGGGGTCGCAAAGAGTCGGACACGACTGAGCAACTTCACTTTCACTTTGAGCAGATTAAGGAATTCCCCTTCTAATCCTAACTCTCTTGCTGAGAGTTTTTATCATGATTGGAAATGAGTTTTATCAGATTTTTTTCTGTACCTGTTGAGATGATCATAGGATTTTTCTCTTTTATTCTCTTTCTCTGTTCGTATGGTAAAATACATGGATTGGTTTTCCACTCTTCAGCCAACTTCGCAATGCTGGCATGAACCCAACCTGATCATGACATACTGGCCTTTTTATATATCATTGAATATAGAGTAGTATTAAATTTTTGTTTAATACTTTGTGTTATGTTTACAAGTAAGATTGGTCTGTTATTTTCCTTCTTTTAACAGAAACATGTCAGATTTTGCTGATCTCATGAAACAAGCTAGGAGTACTTCTTTGTTTTCTAGGCTCAAGAAGAGTTTGTGTAAGACTGATCATTATTTCTTCCTTAAATGTTTGCTTCAGTTCACCAAAGAAACAATCTGAACCTAGACTTTTCTTTATGAGAAGGTCTTTTTATTAAAAGATTAAATAGTTTAATGCTGCTCAGATTTTCTGTATCTGCTTGTTTCGGTTTTTAACAGTTATTTTTAGCACATTGTCTGCTTCATTTACATTTTCAAATTTAATGACAAAGTTTTTCATAGTATCTTCTATTATCACTTAATGTCTATAGAATCTTTGTTAATGTACTAGTTTTTTATTCCCAATACTGGTTATTTTGCTATCTCTCTTTTTTTTTAAATTAATTTTTATTTTTTAGTTTGTTTTGCTTTACAATACTGTATTCATTTTGCTATACATTGACATGAATCAGCCACGAGTGTACATGAACTCCCAATCCCGACGCCCCCCCCTCCCCACTCCCGCCCCACACCATCTCTCTGGATTATCCCCGTGCATCAGTCCCAAGCATCCTGCATCCTGCATCAAACCTAGACCGGTGATTCATTTCACTTATGATATCATACATGTTACACTGCCACTCTCCCAAATCATCCCACCCTCTCCCTCTCCCACAGAGTCCAAAAGGCCGTTCTATACATCTGTATCTCTTTTGCTGTCTCGCATACAGGTTTATCATTACCATCTTTCTAAATTCCATATATATGTGTAAGTATACTGTATTGGTGTTTTTCTTTCTGGCTTACTTCACTCTCTATAATCGGCTCCAGCGTCATCCACCTCATTAGAACTGATTCAAATGTATTCTTTTTAATAGCTGAGTAATACTCCATTGTGTATATGTACCACAGCTTTCTTATCCATTCATCTGCTGAAGGACATCAAGGTTGCTTCCATGTCCTGGTTATTATAAATATTGCTGTGATGAACATTGGGGTACACGTGTCTCTTTCAGTTCTGGTTTCCTTGGTGTATATGCCCAGCAGTGGGATTGCTGGGTCATAAGGCAGTTCTATTTGCAATTTTTTAAGGAATCTCCACATTGTTCTCCATAGTGGCTGTACTAGTTTGCATTCCCACCAACAGTTGTAAGAGGGTTCCCTTTTCTCCACACCCTCTCCAGCATTTATTGCTTGTATCTCTCTTTTTTTAAATCAATTTACCAGACATTTAGCAATTTTATTACTTTTTTAAAAGACTGACTTTTGACTTTGTTGATCCATTTATATATATGTTTTTTTTAAATTAATTTCTGCTAATATTATTTCCTATCATCCAGTTTTTTCCTAATTTTTTTAAATGAATGCTTAGCTCATTGGTTTCTCAGCCTTTTGTTGTGTTTCTTTTCTGATATTTACATTTAGGGCTATAAGTTTCCCTATAAGCAATTAACTTCAGGTTTTGATAACATTATTTTCATGATTATTCAGTTCCAAATAGTTTCCACTTGTACTTGAAAAGAATGATTTGTATTTTCTCTTGTTTAGGAGTATAGTGTTCCTCAGATACAAATTTGATCTAATGATTGTATTGTTCAAGTATTGTTTTATATTCAAGTATTCAAGTTTGCAGGGGTCCAGCCTCTGCGGGGTCCAGGGAACTCTTGGGAGGAACGGCGTCGGTGTAATTAATGACTCGAGGTAACAGGTGCAAGAATGATTCTTTATTCACCGAGAGCATCAGACAGATTTCTCTCAAGCACTTCCAACTCATTCTAACAGGGTTTGATTTTCAAAGGCATTTTATACATGGTTGCACAAAGTTAATTACATAGTGTAGGAGGTTACAAACCATATTTTTCATCTTGTTATTTCCGTGTAAGTCTTATCCACAACATTCCCATACATCATGAGTAAAACATTTCCAAACTTTCTTAACTTCCTTATTCAATCTTTGTTACCTCCCAGAATTTGTTTTTCACCAGATTCTTTTTGATTTCTTGAAAAACTAAGTCACCTGGCCACCTGGGTCTCCTGTTGAGGCCCTTTTTACAATAACAACCTTTTCTTGTTAGATTTAAACAATATATCAGAAACACAATTTCCATAGTCCCCAGAAAAACATGAGAACAGTGTTTGCATTAATCACCATGTTGTGGACTTTTTAAGAATAAGTCTATTTATAACTATACAATGTTTATCTCTAACTTCTATTCTTTGCTTTTCAGGGGAATGTTTACTTCTTAATTTTATTCTTTAGTTTTCAGGGGAATGTTTACTTCTTAATTCTATTCTTTTGTTTTCAGGGGAATGCCTGTACAGCTATTAATCAGTAATCCTAGAAAAACAAACTTGCAAACTATTACAGTAGCTGCTGGATGAGCAATGAGGGGTTTCTTCCGGGGGGTTTCTTTGGGCCTCCAGACCTTTGAATTCCGCTTGAGTGCCGGCCTCCTTGGACTGGATCACCCTGACCCGGATCCTTGTCCTGGGCGGGGCTTTTCTTAACTCCTTTGGCTCCCGACACAAGTTCATGTATTGTTTTATGTATTGTATTGTTTTATATCCCAAATGATATTTTGTTTACTTACTTTATTAGTTATTGAAGTATGTTAAGATCTCCCACTATCATTATGGATTTATCTCTTTTTCCTTCTACTGCTAATCTTTGCTTTCAATACCTTCATCCTGTATATTAAATGTCAAAATTATTATATTTTCTTGATGAATTGAACCTTTTATAATTATCAAGTATCCCTCTTGCTTTCTAATAATGATTTTTGTCTTAAAGTTTAACTATGGCAGTTTGTATGTGAGTGTGGAGAGTAAGGGGGTGGCCTTATCCTATGACTTACAATCTTTTTGTATTCATATGTTTTAGATGTGTCTCTTGTAAATAGTGTTTAGTTGTTTTCTTTAGGAAGTTTTAGCACAAAATCTTGGATCATGTAACTTATTTAAATTTAATTCATTTACTGATATATATGGTGTAATGGCTAACAGCATTACCCTCATTCCCAGACAGACATAGGTTTGAATATTGGGTCCACCATTGATCAGAAAGATGTGTCATATCAAGCTTGTCACATTAATATCTTTGGGCTCAGCTCCTTTCTATAAAGTTGGGATAGTAATAGCAACTTCCCAGAGGTATTAAAAGATTAATGAGCAAGAATATAGTAAATTCCAACTGCTATTATGGAAGTGAGAGTGAGGTTGGCATAAGGATGACAGCCCTCCTACATAAGATAATGCACACTAGAGGGAAAAGAAATGAGGCTGAATGAGAAATGTGAAGCCAAATCTGAGCAGCATTGAAAACTTAGCAGAAGAGTAAACACTGATCTGGTAGAAGTTATTTTAAGTTCTTGAGCAGAGAATTAGCATGACAATCAGGAAAGACCAATACTCTGGAATTCATTCTCAGACGGAAGTCGCCTATCAGGTATACCCACGAAGATGTCCGTAGTTATAAAAAGAAGCTCTACCAGCAAATGATGAAGACATAAAAAACTCCTACAAAAAAGTCTGTAGGAGTTAGCTTTTTGAATGACAGGAAAGCATTTACCCGTGCTTGGCTGTCTGCTCCAGTAAAGGGCACTGAAGATGTTTAATGGGAAAGTGGCTGCAGGCTATGTTCTGTCGCAATACCATTTTAGCATTTTATATGTCACAGTCACCCCATATAGGGAAATGAGGAGGAACTGCATTAGTTAGCCAAATTATTTGGTTAGAGTTGAAAGTACTTTACCTTCTATAAACTTTATGTTCTTTATGTTCTATAGCTGCTCTGCTACTAACTTACTATGCAGTCTAAAACTCTGTTTCTTGATTTCTTCTCTGTTTCTTTAGATAAGAATCACTTCTGACCTGCCTACCTGTCATATTTATTGCAAAATGATAAATATGCAAGGACTTTGGAAACCAAAGTCAAAAATTACTTTAAAAAAATTATTTTCTTTAGAACAGATTAAAATCAAGATTTGCTATTTATCAGTTAGTACTTTAAGCCAGTAAACATTTAAAGTTTTGCTTTTAGGTAAACTTAAGCTCTTTGGACTCTAAGACTTCTTTATAAATCTTAAAAATCGAGAGCCCCCCCAACAAAGAGCTTTTGTTTATTTTTATATCTACCACATATATACCTATACCATATAATAAATTAAAATTTTAAAATGTTTAAAATACTTCTTTATAAATTTATTTTAAAATACTGATGATCAACCAATACATATTTATATAAGTAAAATATTTTACGAAAAATAACTATATTTGGGGGGGACATGAGAAAAATGGCTTTCCTTTACATTTTTTCAAACTGATGTTTTGCTTAATAGAAGACAGTTTAATTCTCATGCCTGCTTCTGAAATCAATCAGTTGAAATACCACATGCCATGTAACTACCGAAAATCTCCATGTTACACCTATGAGAGAATCAGAGTGAAAAAGATAAATAATGCCTTAGTCTGTTTTGAAAATAGTTTTGACCTTGATCACTCCCTGAAAGGCTTTAAAAGACCCAACAAAGATTCCCAGATCACATTTAAGAATGGCTACTCTAAAGTATTTCTATAGATACATACTGAAACATTTGCTGGGTAAGCTCTAAACAACTGAATGCTGAAAGTAGTTAACACTCTTGCCCCAAAGTAGTATGAAATGACCACTATTCATAAACCAAAGGTGTTAAAAATATTTAAAGAATAATTTCACATTTTGATACATTCTATATGAAGTACATGTTTTAAAATTTCATACAATCACATTTGAAAGTGATTCCTGCACTTTAAAATCAGATTTCCAAATCCAATTCACATATGAATAGAAACTTAATTCTTATAAATGGGATATCTAAATTTAGTGTGACTTTTGTGTTGTAACATGATAGCTTAAGCTATCTTATAAAGTCAGGCTCCCTCCTATGTTAGTCTTACAATATTATTTATATCGGTGCATTTAAATCAGTGGTAAAGAGTTTAAAGGATGTTCCCAAGGTCATTTTTTAATGCTGTGGAGATGATAGTTTGGCAAAATTCTTTATTCACAAATCCTAGCATTTGAATTTTTTGTATCTCCAGGTTTCTTAGCCCTCCTCATCAGTGCTTTCATGTGTGTGGCCAACAATGATGGAGCACCCAGAAACAAGTGATATTCTCAAGGCAAGTCTTTTCTGTGCTAATTCATTCCCATCAGAATTGTTTTGTTTTGTTTTCCCATAGATCAAAAGTATTCTTTGGGGAGTAGGGAAAGGAGTGTCTTTGAATTCACTGAGACTCTTCCAGAGCACCAGAGAGAGCCAGGTTTGAGGATATTGTAGCACAAATCTCCAGGGTCCTAGACTCAGCTCTGGAAAATCTGCTTTAGGACAGTGGACACTTTTAGGAATTCCTACTCCATATTCAGGAGAATTTAATGAGGAAGTAATTTGCTGCTTAACCCTACCAGGTGGCATAATCTCTACTCACCATTTCCCTTTTTTTTTTTTTTTTTTGAAAGAATTGACTTCTGAAAGGGGACAGTACTGACTTGGGTCATAGGATTATAGTATGAGAAGCTACTCTGAGTGTATTTGGAATACACACACCTCTAATGGTCACTCTGTCATTATCCTTTTACATAGAAGCAAATTTTCTCCTTAGTCCAACTGAACCATGACAATTGCCTCTCACTACCCCAACAATCATACTGAAGCCTGAGGAAGTATATAAGCTACTTTGAACTAGGTGATTTGTGTTTGTATTGTTTTGTTCATACCATGCGGGATATGATCTTAGTTCCCAGACCCGGGATCAAACCCATGATCCCCAGAAGTGTAGATGCAGAATCTCACCCACTGAACCACCAGGAAAGTCCCTGAATTGGGTTTTTAAAATGATCTATTAACCACCAGTGAGCTTCCTGGGTGGAGCAGTAGTAAAGAGTCCACCTGTCAAGCAGCAGAGGCAGGTTCGATCTCTGGGTTGGGAAGATCCCCTGGAGAAGGAAATGGCAACCCACTCCAGTATTCTTGACTGGGAAATTACATGGACAGATGAGCCTGTTAAGCCACAGTTCATGGGATCACAAAGAGGCAGACACAATTTAGCGACTAAACAACAACATTAACCACCAAGGCAGTGTTTCTACTGCAGCCCAGTAGCTACCATTTCAAGTAGCAATATCTGGTTTTGCAATCTACTTTTAAATGTTGACATATTAAATGACTTTTTCATGCAAGATATATGGTAGCTTTTTCATGTTCTTATTCTTTTTCCTTATTTTTAACACCCCTCCTTCTAATTTTTTCTTTCTTTTAAAACTCTTTCTCTTCTGTTTTTTCTACACGCGTCAGTATAATGCAGGACTAGAGAAAGGTGAAGAAATAAAGTATTCAGGGTCATGAAATGAGCAATAAAATTGATCCATGAGCCAAGAGACAAAGTCACGGGAAGACAGCCAAGGCTAATGCCAGGAGGTCCGCATAGAGGAAGACAAAGCAGGAAACACATCCCAAAGTAGCGGCCTGTATAGAACAACTGACAGCCAGACCGCAAGGCAGGAATGCGAAGATGGTCTAAATGGAAGCCAATTAATTCTGTTAAAGGGATCCTTTTCTAAAATATGCTCTTTAAAGACATTGTCTGACCCTCTTTAAAGACAGTCTTCAAAATAGATCCTTGATCCAGCTTACTTTAAACTTGTGTGCAAAATAGTTCTGTGTTTAAAGTGTTAGACAATTTTTCATTTCTGTTTCAAAGACATTCAAATACCGGTACTAACAGCACATTCATTTCTTTTTAAAAAAAGCCAAAGCTACTGGATCAAATTAATATTCTGATTTGCTTGTATGTGATAGGAGGAGGACAGAATTGAAATTCACATAACTGGAATTTTAATTATAGTCAGTTCTAACACTATTTTTGTGGTGAGCCATAATCAATTTTTAAACCCATCCATTTAATCACAATTCAGGTTAGAAGCAGACTGTCTGTATAGAGTAGGGTCATAGGATGATTCTCCAGAGAGCAGGCAGGAGGCTCATAGAGGGGTGAACATCAAGAAGCCTCCCCAGGGAAGCAGGGCACCAGCTGGAAAAACATGACACTAGATGCAATAATAATCAAGAAGAGATCTAGGCCCTACTGCAGCCAGGGGTTCTACAAAAGGGAGGGGAAGATATTTGAGTGAATGGGCCACTTCTCATGCTAGTTCTGAGTGTTCTTATAAAGCACTGCTGCTGCTGCTGCTAAGTCGCTTCAGTCGTGTCCGACTCTGTGCGACCCCATAGACGGCAGCCATTAGGCTCCTCTGTCCCTGGGATTCTCCAGGCAAGAATACTGGAGTGGGTTGCCATTTCCTTCTCCAGTGCATGAAAGTGAAAAGTGAAAGTAAAGTCACTCAGTCGTACCCGACTCTTAGCGACCCCATGGACTGTAGCCCACCAGGCTCCTCTGTCCATGGGATTTTCCAGGCAAGAGTACTGGAGTGGGGTGCCATTGCCTTCTCCTAGGGGTCAGGAAAACCATCCTTTGTTGACTATGCACTGGCCTACCTTTTGTGCCTTAACTACAAGTACACTGAAGTCAGGGTAAGTACCATCCCAAGTTCTAACTATAGTTTTCTAAAACTCCATCAGTGAAGGAGTTTGTTTATTATAACTAAACTACAGATCTTCCAGCTTTTTAGCAGATCTTAAAATGTCAGAGAAAAAATTGCATAAATGCAGAATTCAGCATATGAATATGTGAAATCCTCACAAAAATGTGTAAAAATTAAGTTTTATTAATACCTTATACCTTTGAATAAATAATACAGTGCAGGATGATGACCAGTTATGCAACTTGCCTACAATAAAAACATATTTCTGCTAAATAACATTTTCTTTAGAACCAATCTGAGAGAACAACAGGTAAACTTCTGCTTCCCAGATTTGAAATGAGATTATTAAAACTACCTTGTCTTATGGGAGAAGACATATCAATGGGAGAAGAGAATGTCTTCAATGTGCATCCAAATAACCCAATGCAGATGATAAGCAAAGGAGACATTAAGGTGTTTGGAGAATAGGTTAGACAAAATTGGTCATGTTAAATCTGGGTGATGGCACATATATACTCCCTACTTCTATATGTTTCAAATTTTCCATAATTAAAACTTTATATTTAAAAGTGTTAAATTTATCTTTTAAATTACGATTTCAAATACAGTCAATGCTGATTGCAAAAAATCTAGACAGGATAGTATGTGAAGGAAAAGGAAAATATTTTAGCATGCATAACCTTTCTCAGTATTCAAATATCAAATAAGATGAGAATTGTTGTTCAGTTGCTCAGTCAGGTCCGACTTTTTTGCGACCCCATGGACTGCAGCCTACCAGGCTCCTCCATCCATTAGATTTTCCAGGCAAGAGTACTGGAGTGGTGGGGTATTCTGCAATTTTCCCTTGGGAAGGAGAGAAAAGAAGAATATGGGTTGCAGGAATCTGCCACTTTGGAAATTAACTAATTCAGTTAGTGCTTCTGGGTGGAGAAGGCAATGGCACCCCACTCCAGTACTCTTACCTGGAAAATCCCACGGATGGAGGAGCCTGGTAGGCTGCAGTCCATGGGGTCGCTAAGAGTCTGACACTACTGAGCAACTTCACTTTCACTTTTCACTTTCACGCATTGGAGAAGGAAATGGCAACCTGGTGTGCTGCTGTCTATGGGGTCGCACAGAGGCAGACCCGACTAAAGCGACTTAGCAGCAGCAGCAGCAGCAGCAGCAGTTCTTCTGGGTACAGGGCACATTTCTGTGGTTCTTCCATCATAAATCTGGAAAACATTTCCCACTATAACTCTGCCCCATTGAAGTCACATTACCTATTAGCTTATAAAGGATCTGAAAATTCTTTGTAATATTATGTTTACCCACAGAATGGTTTTCCCCCTAACACCTATTTATCTCTCTTTGGGATGCATTGGCTTAAATTATAAGGTCCTACAGAGCAAGTGCTCAAGAGATGAATAGCCAAGACCAGTGTCCAAAGGACTATGATCATTGATCAGTCATTTTGTGAATGGTGGGCCAAAGCTGTCAGTCCAAAATTTAAATTACAGATGTCCTAAATGATAGTCATGGAAGCATATTTTTAACATTTGAAGACGATACTAAAGTCTAAACCTATGTAATGAAAATTTTTTTCTTAGCTATAAGGTTAAGTTCAGCCAATAGGGCAGAACTGAGCCTATTAGACAAACCTGAAAAGTTATTGCACACACAGATATCACATGTATGCATATAAATGCAATGTTTTTGTACATGGAAGCCATAATCAAGATGGGTGACTAAGGTCTGTGAGATTGCTAATTTCCTGGGTGAAAGAAGAAGAGTTCAAGATAATATTGAAACATTCAACAAATGGTAGTGTAGAAGAAATAAGGAGTCTATTTCTTAGTCTCAGTGAAGGGAGAGGTGCAGGTTTAGAAAACTATTGTAAAAAGAAAAGAAAGGCATTTAATAGTATCTCAACACAGAATCATCATCCTTCCAAATGTATTCCTGTGTTTCTTACTTGAGAGGATGATGTTTGCTGTGATAGAGTTATATATGGGGGGGTGGGGGGATGGGATTAGCAGCTATGTCTTTGATATTCAAGTTGAATTAACAACAGCATTATAAACAGAAGGGGGTTCAGAAAAAGTTTCATGTTTGTATGAGATGGACAGATTATCTCCTACCCTAAATCCCATGAATAATCCTCATTATCCTCTTTCAGCTTTTTTATCCAGAAAAAGAAAAGAATCATCTTTGTGCATTTATCCATTTGTTTAGAAAGTGACCTTCTAGGGCTGCATCTTTGGCATGTTGTGGGTGGCTATAAGCATCCTGGGGGTGTTCAGCAAATGATGATAAAGAAATTTAGATGAAGAGCACAAAGTCAGACAGAGAGTTAATAAGGTCCAACTCAGGGCTCTTAATGCCCAAGTTTACAGCAAAACCAATTCTCACATCGTCTGGGTTTTAAAGCATATTGATTTTGTTTCTTTAAGGTAATTTACTCAAGTAGTTCTGTTAAGTGTTGATTTGCAATGCCAGCAAATCCTATGCTGCATTATCATGGAAATACCAAACATTTTGAAGACATGTACAGTCAAAGACATGTTTTGTTCTATTTTCTTTCCCTTGGCTGGGGAAAAAGAGGACTTGCTGTAGAATAGCGTGATTAGTGGATTGCAAAATGAATTATTCCTCATTCATGTGAAATCATGAAGTTCTAGTTACTGTTTTCATAGTCTGTCATGCACACATTTTTACCAAACCTAGCCTGAAATTTATGCAAGTTCTTAGTCATTATCACCTACAATACAGGCCTTCTCAAGTCAATGATACCAGCTCTCTTGTTGGATATATTCTTTAAATTTCCTATCAAAGTCTACAACTCACAAGGTGATTAGTTCACAGTCTTCCCAATATGTTTTAGAGTTGCAGCTTCCAAGAGCTTATATTGGTGGCACTGCCAATAACTGTTATTGTCATTTTGTCACCAAGTCATGTCTGACTCTCTTGCAGCCCCATGAACTGTAGCCCCGTGGTCTCCTCTGTCCATATGATTTCCCAGGCAAGAATACTGGAGTGGGTCACCATTTCCTTCCCCAGGGGGTCTTCCTGACCCAGGGATAGAACCTGAGTCTCCTGCATTGGCAAGGTGGGTTCTTTACCACTGAACCACCAGACAAGCCCATTAATAACTAATTTTTTCAAATTGATTGGTGCTACCACTGTTCTCTAACCTCTAAAGAAACCCAAAAGCTCTCCTTGACTTGTCTGCTGTCTTTCCCCTTCTATCCCAACCATCACCAACTTACACCAGAAGAGGAATTGCCTTTTCCTCACTATTCTTAACTGCCATGGCCTATGCCAGGCCACGTCTCCTGACTCCTGACCAACCTAACTTCTCCAGGTTCCCACTTTTGAATTTTTCTTACATACATATCTGCCAGAATAGCCTTAGTAAAGTACCATTTATGTTACCCTATAGTAAATCTGACTACTCTAGACCATGGTAACCTCAAGGTACCCATAGTACTTACATATAGCTCAATGCTTAATTAAGTATTCCCATGTGATTTCATTTGAATTCATTTTATCTTCCTTGAGAGTGTGTTTCGTGTTTTGTTTTGTTTTGTTTTGTTTTCATTCAGCTGCTGTAGCCCTAACATAAGACTTGTTCAAAATCAACCCTCATGGTCAAATCCTAGCCCGTTATTAACACTTTAAATGTGCCATAGAATATTCTGTGCTATGCCAGGAAGAGGCTGGTTCTCATACTTTCTGTAGTCATTCACTCATCAGATATTACCAAGCAATTTCTATATACCAAGTACCATGCAATTGCAAGAGATGTAATCTCTGCCTTGAAGGAACTTGTAGGAGAGTCAGTGTTCTGAGGACTTGGAATTTAAGTCTGTGTGGGTGGGTGCTTTGGGGCAGACAGAGGAAACAAAACTAAATTAGACTGGGAATAGTAAGGAGTGGAACTTCATTGTCCAAATTGTGTTTCCCAGCTCACTAGTCCTGAAAAATTCTCCATGAAAAAACATTTGCTATGGTCAAATAAATATAGGAAACCCTGGCCCCTGTCACTTCCTTTTCCCAAAGAGTCAGTCACAAAGCCTATTAGCACACTAACTGTCTAAAGAAACCTGTGGGAAACCCCAGGCATGAAATACAGATTCCCCAGTTATTGAGAGAGAAGTGGTGACTGAAACCTTCTGAATGGGTAAGGTCACTGAGGGACTGAAGACGAACAAGAGGACTGGGGCCAAGGATAAGAAGAATACCAACACCAAAGTGCAGTGTGGCCCACAGGGAGGTTAAGATGACCTGGCCAGAGATGTGGAGATATCCCAAAACAAGGCGGAAAACCCGGGGCAGAGGGAGAGAAGAGAATTTCAAGGAAGAGTTGACCAGAAACATCAGAGCCCTACATGAAGACTAATACTAGAGTGTCCCCTGGATTTAGCCATCAAGTGTTGACTAGGGACCTCGGCAAGAATGTCATCAAGGGAACGTTGGGCTGAAGGGGATTACAGTGGCCTGGGGCTGTGTGGAAAGAGAGACAGTAAGTGTAGATTAGACTTCTGAGAAATTTGGCTGTAAAGGGTTGGGATTAATACAGGAAGAGAGTAAGAATGTTGCTGCTGCTGCTGCTGCTGCTAAGTCGCTTCAGTCGTGTCCAACTCTGTGCGACCCCATAGTTGGCAGCCCACCAGGCTCCCCCGTCCCTGGGATTCTCCAAGAAAGAACAATGGAGTGGGTTGCATTTCCTTCTCCAACGCATGAAAGTGAAAGTGAAGGTGAAGTCGCTCAGTCGTCTCCAACTCAGCGACCCCAGGGACTGCAGCCTACAAGGCTCCTCCATCCAAGGGATTTTCTGGGCAAGAGTCCTGGAGTGGGGTGCCACTGCCTTCTCCTAAGAATGTTGAAGGAGGGTTATTTTACAGTGAGGAAATTTGAACCCTTTTATGCTAAGGGAAAAAAGCCAAGTAGGAAAGGTTAAGATACAGGGGAATTGGAGTGAAAGGTGCTTGGTAAGGCTAGATAACTGAGAAATGGAGAAGGAGGGAATCGCAGGTGAGACAGCATTAGCTACTACATAAAAGAGCTACCTTTTTTTTTTTTTTAAGAGCTACCTTTTCTGCTGGGTGAAAAAGATAGGCTGAAAGAAAAAGTTATTCATAACATTAATATTCTTTGAGGACCTACTCTGTGTCAGGTGTAAGTGGCTTACATAAATTGCCTCATTTAATTCTAACAATAACCCTTCGGCATAAGCACTAGTGTTATCTCAACTTTGCAGATGAAGAAACTGCAATGTGGAAAGAGAGTAGTATCTTGTTATGTAGTGAAGTCAGGATGCAAAGTCAGGTTAAAAAAAAAGGGAGTCTCTTGCCTAATGAAAACTTTCTAGGAAGGCAATTCTCCCTTAAATGTTCTCAACTTTTCAGAATTAAGTAGAAGATATGGCTATTTCCTGAGAGTGAGCCAGAGTAGTGGCAAGGTAAGGGAGATGAGGAATGGGACACCCGTTGAAATAGCTGTGGAGAAGAATGGGAAAGAGCCAGTTAGGGACATGTCAGCGAGTGACACTAAAGCTGAGACGCATGCTGTATTAGATTTCAGTTCCTGTGGTTTGTGAGACCTCACCCCCACCTGCTATGCCACGAAGGTGGTTTCTCTCCTATAGATATGAACCAAAGGCTGACAGGGCACAGAAGGATTTGCTCTGATGGAGGAAACTAGAGATATCTGAGGGCATTGGGAAAATTTAAACTAGGTCTTGCTGTATAAAACTGAGCAAATTTCAAGCCTGTCCATCAAGAAATGAACTAATATAGTACAAAACGAAGAGCAAGCTTGGGGGAAAAGTACATTTGGTTTTCAGATGTGTTGATTTTGAGATGCCTAGAGTTTCACCTGGAGAAGGCAATGGCACCCCACTCCAGTACTCTTGCCTGGAAAATCCCATGGACGGAGGAGCCTGGTGGGCTGCAGTCCATGGGGTCGCTACTAGTCGGACATGACTGAGCGACTTCAGTTTCACTTTTCACTTTCATGCACTGGAGAAGGAAATGGCAACCCACTCCAATGTTCTTGCCTGGAGAATCCCAGGGATGGGGGAGCCTGGTGGGCTGCCATCTATGTGGGTCACACAGAGTCGGACATGACTGAAGCGACTTAGCAGCAGCAGCAGCAATTATGATCAGAGTAATAGAATGATACTGCCAAGCACCAGAGCAGTTCTCTGGCAATGAGACCAAGATGGAAGAGGAAATAAAAAACCTTGGTTACTTGTAGGACATGGAGTTGGGTAGAGTCACTGACATAGCTCTTTAAAGTGAATAAGAGATTGCATAAGGGGTATATGAAAGGTTTAAAGTTATACAGAAGTAAGTAGCACCTTGCTGCTGCTACTGCTAAGTCGCTTCAGTCGTGTCCGACTCTGTGCGACCCCATAGACGGTAGCCCACCAGGCTCCCCCGTCTCTGAGATTCTCCAGGCAAGAACACTGGAGTGGGTTGCCATTTCCTTCTCCAATGCATGAAAGTGAGAAGTAAAAGTGAAGTCGCTCAGTCGTGTCCGACTCTTAGCGACCCCATGGACTGCAGCCTAGCAGGCTCCTCCGCCCATGCAATTGCAAAAACAATGTTCACGTCTTTCTCAAGTTTACCTCGATCTGGCCTTGCAGGAAATTAGAGCAAAAGTATTCTGTGTTCGATGGCTAGGTCAAGATGATTGGGCAAGTCCCTGTGGCACCAATACTCTTTTCTTTTTTTCATGGTGTCTTCTACTACTATCTTTGTATTTGGCATACAATGCTCTCCCAGTCTCACGACACACTGCCTCCCATAACCCTCTTGACCCTGAAAGTCTATTTTAAATGTAAAGAAACCTAAAAGTAACAAACTTGTAAAAGAAAATAATTTAACTGTTTTGTAATAAGTTCCAAACCTGTCTGTTCTGACCAAATCTTGAGCTTGCAACTTTAAATTCAGATGTGTGGCAGTAACCACCGAGAATGCTTCAGAAATAGTCCTTGGAAGTCAGACTAGATAAAAGCCCCCTCAGTCACATCTGCCAAGTGTGCACTAAACACATTGCTGGTTCAGTTCAGTTCAGTCACTCAGTCATGTCCGACTCTTTGTGACCCCATGGACTGCAGCACACCAGGCTTCCCTGTCCATCACCAACTCCCAGAGCTTGTTCAAACTCATGTCTGTCAAGTCGGTGATGCCATCCTTTGCTGGTTAGGCACCTTTATCTTACATTAGCACTTATCCTTGAGCACAAACCTTTTTTCTTGGACACTCTTGCTGTAACTTAAAATTAGCTACCGTTATCCAATTTCAACTCCATCTAAAAGAGACCCCAGAATTTTTAAATTCTAGTCTCAAACTCACTACTAGCTACTTACGCTGTCAAAGGCAGGTCAGTCTCTTGGAGCCTTATTTCTTCACCTGAAAAAATAGAAGTAATATACCTGCTCCCCTTCTTCATGTGGTAACACTGAGAATCAAACCAAATCAGTATTAGATGGAAACATTACTTTATAAGATTACTATCATGATACAAAAATTCATTATAGTTATAATTTATTAGTTGTAGTAATAATAATTGTTAATATTAATAACAGTAGAAAATATGAGAAAGAATTTATTTTCACACAGTCTTACGGCGTAATCCCCAAGGGTTATGAACTAGGATTTTGATGAGTATTAAAAGGCCCATCCATCTGGTACATTACTAAGTTCAGTAATGGACAAGGAGAGAGACAGGGAGAAAAAGTGGTAAAAAGAGAAGGAGGGACTGGGGTGGGAAAGGATGAGGAGGAAGAAGAGAGAGAAGAAAGATGGAAACAGAGCAGGTGGAGAGAAAGGGGCAAAGAGAAGCCAGAGAAATGGGGAGAATGGGAAGGAAGGCCTTCCTTTGGCCTCTTAGTAATCAGAGTTACTTAGAGGTGGTTTTCAGAAGGGATTTTTCCATAAGAGGTCTTTGAAGTCATGACCTGCTAATCTATTGTGTTTTGGGTACATTCTGGTCTTCCACATGGCCCCTGGAGAAAGAAGTACCAAAGAGGGCAGTTTTGATGGCAAGAAATAAAAAAATTTTAAATGAGCAAGGGAAATAATCTGGCTCAGTGTGAGTCCCTATCTTGCCCGACACCCACTTTGGGGAAAAATGTTTATGGTTGCATTTTTTCAGACTCTAAATGAAATCAGTTAAGTCACCCAGTTGTGTCCGACTCTTTGTGACCCCATGGACTGCAGCACGGCAGGCTTCCCTGTTCATCACCAACTCCTGAAGCTTGCTCAAACTCGTGGGGCAAATGTGTGTTTTACAATATGTATTACCTATCTATTAAATTTTAAAATGTCAATGAGCAATTGGCACAGCTTCTTGGGACTTTAATTGCTAATATTTGGGCAAAGCTGAAAAGTAACAAAGCAGATGCTATTGTTGGATTTCTTATTTTGATTAGCAGCATAGAACTGATATGGTGACAGTGGTTGGGGTTCAGAAAAGGGCAAGAGGGGAAAGAAAAGTATGCATCAAATAGGTCTTGAAAGATTAAAATTTTCCATATTTCCTCTGTTTGGAAGAAACTCAGAGTTTAAGTTTTCTGAGATATCATAGATTTTTTTTGGTGGTGGTGGTGGTGGATCTGAAAAACACCTTAAAATATGTATATCCAGGCTGACTCATAGAGGAAAAAGATCCCATTCCTTCTCTCTCTCTTTCACAAACACACACACACACACACTCACATCATTAATAGTTTCTGAAGCAAGGAAACAATCTGGCTGAGTGTGAGCCCCTATCTTGCATAAGACCCAGCTTGGGGGAAAAATGTTTACAGTTGCATTTTTCTTGTTTCTCCATACAAAAGGCTTATACTTCTCCTTTCTGTGTGTTATGATAAAAGGATTAGATACACTATTAAGAAAGTTAAATTAATAACCTTTTATCTGTCGAGTGAAGTAAAAAAATCTACCCCTAGGATTAATAATTGACACATTTTTCTTAGCTTAAATTATGTAAGTGAGCAAAAAGACACTTTCTATATATGAAAATTAATAGATTGGTAAGAATGAAGCAAAGCTACCCTTTATAGAGAACTAAAACACTTGGAAAAACATAAAAAGGGGACTGAGCTGGTTTCAGCTGAAAGATTAGCAGTCATTTCAGATAGCAGCTGAAAATATGGAAAATGAAGTGGCACAAATAAGTGTCCTTTATTGTCCCAAATATCCGGAGAATAATTAATGTGCCCCTCACCTTGCTTCATAGGAGCCCACTGCTCCACTCTATTTAAATGAAGGCAGGATCCTTTCATACAGTGGAAATAGGGTGAGAAAGAGGTGGTTTATATATAAATATGTTTGTGCATGCTCAGATGCTCACTTGTGTCTGATTCTTTGCTACACTATGCACTGCAGCCCTCCAGGCTCCTCTGTCCATGGGATTCTCCAGGCAAGGAAACTGGAGTGCATTGCCATTTCCTCCTCCAAAGGGTCTTCCAGGAACTGGAGCTGCAGCTCCTGCACTGGCATTCTTTACCACTGAGCCACCTGGGAAACCCATTTTTTATATATGTATGTGTGTGTGTGTGTGTGTGTGTGTGTGTAGTGTTCTTTTCTGATTATAAAGTAATTATGAGAATTTTATATACATATATTTATTTATTATTTTACTTTATTTTAATTTACAATACTGTATTGGTTTTGCCATAAATTTAATTAATGCTTATTGTAGAAAAATTGAAATGTACCAAAAAAAAAGGCATAGCCAGAAAAATGTGCTGATAGTTTTTTCTTATATAATTTCTTCCTAGTGTGTTTTTTGTTTTTCTTTAATGCTAGACTGTCTTTGCTTAGTACAAGAAAAATACTTTCATTTGAGCTTTCAGCGCTGGTGGACAAGAAATGAATAAAAACACAGAAATAGAGGAGAAACAATCATGGCATCTAGTTGAACTGTGGGAAGCTGTACCAGCCTCCAGAACTAAGTATTCAAGAAAGAAGGCAGTTGTGAGAAATCAGCAGAGTGCAGTGGAAAGAGCACACAGAAGTTCTGTCCTAGTCCTGTCTGACAGTTACCTCACTCTGTGGCCCTGGGAAAAGCATTTTTGCTTCTCTAGCCTTTATTTCCTTCATCTTTAAAGTCAGGCCTTGTAGCTCAGCAGTTCTGGAAACTTTGTAAGTGTTTTGCCCTATGCTGCAGACCGGAGACAGCAGGCAGGAAGCTTTTAATCTAATCTAGTGCAGTTTGCAACTTTGAATGAAATTTAAGTAAATTTTCATTATATCCCTCACATGCACCCCTGAAATTTAAAGGAAAATAGTTGGCAAATTCTCAATTTAGTGGAATAGACCAGATGCTCCTCAAAGTTCCTCAGGCTCTGAAATTCTGTAATGTAGCATCCCCAAAAGTCAAGCATGTCTTTACAATCCCAGCCTAAACCAATTCTGACCATTCTTACCCTAAGAACAATCAGTAAATTTATTGAGAGTCTAGAGGAACCCTCCTTTCTAAGCAAATGGAAACCAGAGCTAAATATTTTGTCAATTTAATTGTTATTACATATTCCCTAAATATCAAAGGACAAGCTTTCACAAAATAGGGTAGTAAAAATCTACCCTTATTCCAAACCTGTCTCCTCTGAATCCTTCTCTCCTCAGTTCCACCTCAGTCTAGGAATTCAGCAACCTGAAATTTTCTTTTCCTATGAAAACTTATTGGAAAGTGGTAAATATGAGTCATTTACAGCTTAGCGTGTTTCTTCCAAGGATATTTGTACTAAATTTTTGTATGTAATTGCTTAATAAGAGGTTTTTCTTTCTGTTGAAGGAATTTCCTATATCAATGAGTAGGTGAGAAAGTATATTTAGAGGCAAGACAGAAGGACTTTCTTCAGTTCCCTAATTCATACCAAATATGGGAAGGCTTTGTCCAAGAGTCTTTCAAATTTGGGAACAATGTGGATTATGTCTTTCATATGATCAGTCCTCCAAATTCACTAATAAGGACCTTTTCTTCACCCAGCCCCACTTGAAGCTGCATTTAAACATAGTGTTAACTTTTTAACAGCTTATAGAAAGACTGCCCAATTATGACAAGCCTTAAAAGAAATATAATATCAAATTTTTTTTTCAGGAGGTAGAAAGAAGACTGGTCACTTTTTTTCTCCTTTTGCAGTGAGGCTGAAAGAATTTGAGGAGAGGTGTCAATTTAAATGAATTAGAAATTGAATTAGTAATTGATATATTTATAAATAAATGACTCTTCTAAATCAGTGTTTTCCATCAGAACTTCTGTGATGATGGAAATGCTGTATAATTGTACTGTCTAATAGGTAGCCATTGGCCCAGTGTGGTTATTGAATGATTGAAATATGGCACTTGAGA
The DNA here is from genome assembly GCA_006408695.1 of Aepyceros melampus. Lineage (NCBI taxonomy): Eukaryota > Metazoa > Chordata > Mammalia > Artiodactyla > Bovidae > Aepyceros > Aepyceros melampus. The sequence goes on along the minus strand of SJXQ01000770.1, from coordinate 14,029 downwards.
TTCAGAAACTGAAATTTTAATTTTTATTAATTTAAATTTAAATAGCCTCATGTGGCTAGTGGGTATCATTTTAGACAGAACAGCTCTAAATGATTCTTTATGGAAGCTGTTTGGTGCCAAATACCCTATTCTGAACCTGACAAGGGAACTTCATCCAAATAAAGTGAATGTCTTTAGAACTTCAGGTTTATTCTAATTACATTGGTTGCCAGGCAAAGGCAGTGGTAAATGAGAAGCAAGAACATCTACAGGACTGCCATGTAAACCCTATTAGAGGAACACAGGACAAGCTAGTATACTGCAGTTTAGCTAGACCCAGATAGGCCTGAACCAGTCCCTGAGGGTGATCCAAATAATGCCAACCCAATGCTTTTTTAAAATTTTCTTAAATTTGAGTCTACTGGAAGTTTTTTATATTTCTGTGTTGACCCTTGTAACAGGATACCTTGGAAAAGATCTATGACCAAAGATTGCCTTAAATCACAATTTTTTTCTGACCAATGGAATTAAGAGACTGTGACTGCTGTCTGTTGTTCTTAGCATGAACTTTGTGGCCCTTTGAGGAAGTAGCTTGAATATCTGTTATGAGGAAGAATTATAGTGTCTAAAGGCTCTTTGTTGACATTTTGTTCGTTGATATTTATGTTGTATCTAAAGGCTCTTTGTCAGAAATTCCTTTTTGAGAATATGCTTGCTCACTGCTGTGATATGAGTTTCTATTTGCACAAGATAAAGAAAAAGCTTGCCTATCAGTGTTTCAAATAAATTTTGATAGGATGTTACCACCAGTCTTTAATTTCTATCCTGATTAAAACATTAAGGGAGTCCGGCCATTGCCCTTATGCCTTTTGGAACAACTAAGCTTGGCAGGATCTCAGCTACCTGTGACTTGTAGCACCAAAGACAGTGAGCTCCACAAGCTGCAGAGGTCACTGTTTGCAAAGAGTAAATAGGCATAGAGATCCCAGGCAGCCTTGCCATACCTACCCTCATTGTTGCAGGGAGAGAATTGAATTCATTAGAGGTTATAAAGTTATATTTATTTCTAGGGTTTAAAAAATAACTTTTTCCTTAGCTATGAAAGGTTAAGGGTCCTGGAAAGGAAACCTGAGGTTTAGCCACCCTAGGTAAGGGTCCTAGGAGGCTGGGCTGAAGAATCTTAAATGAAACCAAGGCTTTGGCAAGGCTGCAGGGCTTCCTATGATGTAAAGAAAGTTACAGGGAAACTGAGGACCTTAACGAATTGAGAATACTTCTTTTAGACAATAATAGCTGCTGGTGTGAATAAAAACAGATGACAAGAATCACTTCCTACTTAGAAGCCCAGAGAGAAGAATACATATTTGGATCCTGCCTTAATTTAAAATTGAAACGGAGCAGAGAAGCCTCTGTAGTTGCCTTCAGTAATTGATTCGCTCTCTTTTCTTTCTCCACCCAGATCTATATAAGATTTTGGGCTTTATTGCCCACACAACATTAAACTAAAAATTATACTTAGAGCCCATGTTAAATTATCCCCTTACTTTAAAACAAAACCAAGATAGATGTTTCAAGGGTCAACAGTTACTACTAGAACTCTTAGCCCAGAACTTACCTCATATGCCACAAATTTCCTGTTTCCACAGCAGTAACCAAGCCCCTATCTGTTCCCTATTTCCTTCTCCTTTCCATAATGAAAGCGCAAGAGTTGGAGACTAAATTATGCTGAGAATATATAGCCCTCAGGATCTTGGGACAACCTGTTTTAACTTTGTTATGCTTCAATTCAACAAATATTAACTGAGTGACTGAAAGCCTCAAGCCCTAGTAATAAATGTTGTTAAGCAGTTAAGAGCTTCAAACTAAAGGTGATTTTATTGTCACCCAAAATAGGAAGGTCTGGGGAACTTGTCTAATATATTTTTCTGACTCAGTACAGTTAACCCATATTTACTCATCTTCCTTTTCTTTCTAGCTGATTACCGATTTCCTCTTTCCCCTTAGAGTGGCCTAGCATCCTTCCCTGTAATCTTTGTTTAGAGTTGAGCACCAGGTTCTAGAAAGGGAGTGTGGAAGCTGAGGGTATAACCCCACAAGCCAAATCTTGACAAGTTTCTGTGTATGGGGATTAGGCAAAGGATGACTGATTCTTGAAGTTCTGGTCTGACTTTGGGCCTGGCTTGGGAATGTGGAGATTCTGGCGTGAAGGAAAACTCTGCAGAATTGTTACTATAACATCCAGTTCCTGCTTACAGCCATGATCTGATCCCTCTCGCTGCTATGGAACACACGCACGTGGGCGCACATGTGCTCCTGTGAACCCAGGCTCTCTTCAAAGTGTGCCCTCCCCTCCCAGCCTTTCTTCTGGACTCTCTCCAGTCCCACTGTCTCCACCCTAGTGCCAGTCACCCTCATTTCTTTCCCAAGACTCTAGGCAGACCTGTAGGCTGCTGACTGGCCTTTCCACACCTATATTTGTCTCACTTTGGTCCTTTCTTCATTGTGTCCTCAGAACGACAATGTGTTGCTTCCTGGCATGCAAGGGTAATGACCCAAATTATGAATAAGGCCTACAGGGTCACACATGAAGAGGCTTTCGCTCACCTCTTCACTCTCTGTGGGCCACCTACACTGGTGCTACCCCCAGCCTTGTTACTTCTGCCCTCAATCCTAACCCCAGACCCAGCACCCCTGCTTTTCCTTCAAAACTGAACTCAAATATCACTTGTTTAGGGCCAATTTACCAGACTAAGCCAGGGTCCCTGACAGAAGCTCCCCTAACATCTCACCCTTCTCTTTCACACTGCTTATTGCCATTGTAATTATATAGTTAGTTATTGTTTAAAGGACCGTGGCTGCCTTGTCCACTGCTTTATCCCCCAGCATCTATCGCCATGCCCAGCACAAAGCAGTGGCGGGAGGGGCGAAGCTGTTAAATGTGTGTGGAGTGGCAATACCTGTCTTCTAAAGACCACACAGCCACTTCCCTGACACACTGGTGTCTGCAGCACAGAGAAGCCATCCCGTTCTTATTGTATCCTGTACTGTTATTCTTTTCACTTTGATCTGGCTTGATTATTTTTTGTCCTCTATGCTTTTACACTTTATTTCCAAAAGATGAGAAGAAACTCTTAAGTAGAACTGCAGCTGGCAGTTATAGCCACACCAGTGTTTGAGAATACATAATATCCTTACCCATTTCCTTTATAAACTGAAACCACCAACAGTTTCGTGTGACGTCTTCAATTCTTATTCTCGTCAGCTGAAGTAATGTCCTTCAGGGCCTAAACGCATGCCACTTTCCCTCTGAAAGCCTGCCTGTTCTTAGAGTTTCTCTCCTCTTGCCAAAGCATTTTGCTTTTACCCATTTGGCATTTGTTTTGGCTTTCTATAATAGTTGTTGGTACTCAGCTATCTAACCTAAACTCTCTCAAGACACAGACTGCACTGATATAGTATCTGAATCATCTTTATATCTCAGCATCTAACACAATGTTAAACACTCATTAAATTAGATTTTTCCCCCCATAGATATAGTGCCAGAGTGACTAGAGCAAAGTCCTTTAGTCCTATCAGATCCAGGGTTTGATACCTGGGTCGGGAAGATCCCCTGGAGGAAGGCATGCAACCCACTCCAGTATTCTTGCCTGGAGAAGGCCAAGGACAGAGGGATGTGGTGGGTGCAGTCCAGGGCTTCACAGAGAGTTGGACACGGCTGAAGTGACTTAGCATGCATTGTCTCCTACTTCCATGAAGAAGTACAGAGAATAGAAACACCCTGGCCTCTTCTCCCTTCCTGTGAGAGTTTTCCAAAATTCTGGAAGAAGAAGAATGGAGAGGCTTATAAAAATATATACAGGACTTCCCTGGTGGCCAATGCAGAAAACATGGGTTCGATCCTGATCTGGGAAGATCCCACATGCTGTGGAGCAACTAAGCCCACGCACCACAACTGTTGAACCTGTGCTCTAGAGCCCAGGAGCCACAACTACTGAGCCCGCATCCCTAGAGCCCATGCTCTGCAATAAGAGAAGCCGCTGCTAAGAAACATGCATACCTCAACTAGAGAAAAGCTTGCACAGCAACCAAGACCCAGCACAGAGAAGGAATAAATAAATAATTTTAAATATGTATATATACACAAACTAAGTAATGCCAGTAAATTTATATAAGGGTATCAGTTCAGTCGCTCAGTCATGTCTGACTCTTTGCGCCCCCATGGACTACAGCACACCATGTTTCCCTGTCCATTACCAACTCCCAGAGCTGCCTCAAATTCATGTCCATTGAGCTGGTGATGCCATCCAACCATCTCATCCTCTGTCATCGCCTTCTCCTCCTGACTTCAATCTTTCCCAGCATCAGGGTCTTTTCCAATGAGTCAGTTCTTCGAATCAGGTGACCAAAGTGTTGGAGTTTTGGCTTCATATATAAGGGTATAGTGTATGTTTAAAATCTCACTGCTCTTCCTCAATCAGTGATTCACATAAGAAGTTAAAAATGCCAGGGGCATGAAACTGATATCTCAAAAAAAAAAAAAGGAAGGAAAAAAAAATCTGTTGATATATCAAACATGCTGAATATTTGGTTCTGTTGGGGGAGGAAAAAAATTCCCTCTATCTAGGTTTTTCTGACTGGTTTAAGAATAAATTGAAATGAGACAGATTAACAAGGGAAAATCAAATACAATTACATGTGTATGGGGGCCCCATGAGAAAAATGAGACCCTGGGACAAGTTAGACAATTGAGGCTTATATGCCATCTAAGAAAAGGAGAAGAGGGTAGGTAGGGGTTTGGGACTTCAGAGGGGAGGAAGAAAATTCACAGAGAAATAGAAAAACAAACATTTGGTAAACAGTTGCTCTTATAAGCTCATTTCATCTCCGTTGTTAGAAATTTTTAATGAATCTCAGATTGAACTTGTAAAGGCCTCCTAAGGCTAAAAAAATCAAACCAGGAACATGCCATCAGGCTTGTTTGCAATACCTATAGATTTGAGTAATTTCTTTCTTCTCAAGGTCACCTAAATAATCCTAAGGTTTCGTATACCTGCTAGGAAGTGACTTTCATTACTTCATTAAGGTTGTTGGGAACCCTGTAAGCAACATATCAGGTGTTTGTTGTTGTTGTTTAAGGGGCTTTATTGGCTCCATAAAGTCAATCTCTAGTTCCTTAAAGCCATCTGATCAAATGTGAGACTATGCATGACTTTCTCAAATATGGTGTTCCAATCCAGAGCCTTGGTAATAGTTGCTCAGTCCTGTCCGACTCTTTGCAAGCCCATGGACTATAGCCCACCAGGCTCCTCTGTCCACGGGATTCTCCAGGCAAGAATACTGGAGTGGGTTGCCATTTCCTTCTCCAGTGGATCTTACCCACCCAGGGATCAAACCTGGGTCTCCTGCATTTCAGGCAGATTCTTTACTGTCTGAGCCACCTGGGAAGCCCTTGGTAATATAACCAGTTTCCAAATGTATTCTGTTGCAAGTAGAATAGATTCCCATTGAACTTATGCAGATGGCTAAATTGCCATGAAAATAATAATACTTACAGAGAGTTTCTGAATCCTGAAGGGCTCAAGTTGAGAGAAGAAAAAAAAGTCTCATCTGTGTTATCAAACGCACCTTACAAATTGTTGATAGATTTAGATAAAAGAGACAATGATTTCTTATATCTGAAAAGTCAAAACATTAAAAAAAAATCAGTAATGGTTCAAACAAAAAACTCATAAAGAATTATAGTCATCTTCGTCAGTTTATTCATTTCCTGTGTAATTAATTCTTGTGACTCTTCATCTTTTGTTAGAAATTTATGAAGCCATCTGTTTCTGCATTAGGGTTCTGTAAATTCTTGTATAAGACTCTTCATTTCCAACTCTTTTGTGACCCCATGGACTGTAGCCTGGTCAAGCTCGTCTGTTCATGGGATTTCCCAGGCAAGAATACTGGAATGGGTTGCCATTTCCTTCTCCAAGTGATCTTCTTGACCCATGGATTGAAACTGCATCTCCTCCATTGGCAGATGGATTCTTTATAGTTGTAAGTAAAACTCAATTCTTGTAATATTAATAAGATTCAATGTTAAGCAATCAAAGACCTGATGGAGATGGTGTGAAGTACAGTTGGTAAGACCTAAAGTCTCTGCTTTCTAGGCAAAAAATTTTCATAAAATCTTATCAAGAGCAGACCAGTAGACAAAAAATTTTTCGTTTTTGGGGCAGAAAGAAATTACGTTTTACTCAACATCACTCACTATCAGAGAAATGTAAATCAAAGCTACAGTGAGGTACCATCTCACGCTGATCAGAATGGCTGCTATCAAAAAGTCTGCAAACAAGGGAATCCTCTTACACTGTTGGTGGGAATGCAAACTAGTACAGCTTCTATGGAGAACGGTGTGGAGATTCCTTAAAAAACTGGAAATAGAACTGTCATACAACCCAGCAATCCCACTGCTAGGCATACACACCAAGGAAACCAGAATTGAAAAAGAAACATGTACCCCAGTGTTCATCGCAGCACTATTTACAATAGCCAGGACATGGAAGCAACCTAGATGTCTATCAGCAGACGAATGGATAAGAAAGCTGTGGCACATACACACAATGGAGTATTACTCAGCTATAAAAAGAATGCATTTAAATCAGTTCTAGTGAGGTGAATGAAATTGGAGCCTATTATACAGAGTGAATAAGTCAGAAAGAAAAACACCAATATAGTATATTAACACATGTATGTGGAATTTAGAAATATGGTGACAACCTCATACATGAGACAGCAAAAGAGACATAGATATAAAGAACAGACTTTTGGACTCTTTGGGACAAGGCGAGGGTGGGATGATTTGAGAGAATAGCATTGAAACATGTATATTACCATATGAGAAATAGATCACCAGTCCAAGTTCGAGGCATGAAATAGGGCACTCAAAGCCGGTGCACTGGGACAACTCAGAGGAATGGGATGGGGAAGGAGGGGGGAGGAGGATTCAGGACTAGGGGGCACATGTACACCCGTGGCTGATTCATGTCAATGTATGGTAAGACCCACCACAAAATTGTAATTAGCCTCCAATTAAAATAAATGAATAAAATTTTTTAAAAAGAAATTAGGTTTTAGTTTTACATAAATACACTATTGATGTTAAACCTTATTTCTGAAATCCTTATATTAAATCCATTCAATGTTATCCATCACAAACATACACAAAATTCCTTTCCCACGATTTCTTTTTCATAAAACTTTTATAATTTTCTATGTCCAGAGCTTGTCCTTTATTTTCCTCTTTTTCATTCTGGAATACTGGCTATATTTTATCCAGTCCAAGTTCGAGGCATGAAATAGGGCACTCAAAGCCGGTGCACTGGGACAACTCAGAGGAATGGGATGGGGAAGGAGGGGGGAGGAGGATTCAGGACTAGGGGGCACATGTACACCCGTGGCTGATTCATGTCAATGTATGGTAAGACCCACCACAAAATTGTAATTAGCCTCCAATTAAAATAAATGAATAAAATTTTTTAAAAAGAAATTAGGTTTTAGTTTTACATAAATACACTATTGATGTTAAACCTTATTTCTGAAATCCTTATATTAAATCCATTCAATGTTATCCATCACAAACATACACAAAATTCCTTTCCCACGATTTCTTTTTCATAAAACTTTTATAATTTTCTATGTCCAGAGCTTGTCCTTTATTTTCCTCTTTTTCATTCTGGAATACTGGCTATATTTTAGGAAACTTTGTTTTCCCTTAATAAAAATGCATCTCCTTACTTCATAACTTTTCTTACCCAAAAGTGCATTTCATTTTCCTTGCATGCAGAATTATTTGCCTTATTATATTTAGTAACGAATTTAGTTGGTGATGGACAGGGAGGCCTGGCGTGCTGCAATTTCATGGGGTCGCAAAGAGTCGGACATGACTGAGTGACTGAACTGAACTGAACTGAACTAGAATTTTTAATCTTAGAAACTTTAATTTTTAATGAAAACTAAGTAAGCAATTATGGACTTTTACATTAGCGTTTTTGTGACCTGGCAGGCTAATAAATATTTTTTATAATTTCCATAACATGTGTTTCTTATACTGTTTTTCAAAGAACAAGACTTGCTAACTAACAAATGCAAATTTATCTTTTAGTTCCTTTGTAATAAGTCAGAAGGAGATAAACCTATGTTTAATAATTAATGAAAAATATTTTATCTTATTTGGAAATGATCTAGTTATTCAATAAATTTACATCATTTAGTTTAACTTAGCAAAACTCTAAAGTTTCAAGTTACCAAATGATTTTGGAAGCTCTTTTTAAGTGTACCTACAATAAAACAGAATTATTATATTTATTTAATGTGTTTGTTCTCAACAATTATGATATGAGAATTTTGTCATGCCACATTTTCTTTGCTAGCAAATTTTGTAGTAAGGATAAATTTGATGCTGAAAACAGCCTCTGTGATCAGTGTCAAATTGAATCTCAGAGATAAGAGTTTTGGGGGAAGCAGAAAAGAATAGCTTTATTTCTTTGTCAGTCAAAGAGGGACACAGTGGCCTCCTGCCCCAAACAACTGTGGGTCCCAACCTGGGAGGAACTGGTGAGGAGTTTTTATAGTAATAGTTCAAGGATGGGTTGCTGATCAGATTAAAATGTGTGCAGGAATATTAATTTATGTGTTTAATTCTAAATCAATTTAACAGAGCTCTTTTAAAATTAATTTTGGCAACAAAATTAATTGGGTAAAATTTTGTTACCCAAAAACTGAATTTGCCTCTTGGTGGGTATTGAACTAAAAGATAACCAAGTCAAAGATCAGAAGAATGAAGAATCTAAAATTACTTGCAACAAGTAAAGGGAAGACTGGGCTCTTTCCCAAAGTGCCATCTCCCTACAGAGCAAAATTGGGGAAGTTTTAAGTGAAGGGTATATGCACATTCATGAAGAGGCTGAAACAGAGGATAATTCAGCATAGAACTGGGGCAAAGGTTGACAGAGTCGCAATTTTAGTTGATTGAAGTCATGAATGTTAAAAAATGTTCAACATCATCACTCTGTCCTCCACCTGGATTGGACCCTTAGTTCCTACAGAACTCAAAGATATGTATCAGATTGTTATCTATATCCCTTGTGGAGGAAATAGAACTCTTTTATCACTGTAGTGTTGTTTCTCAGATCTGGGCAGTAGTGTCAGTGACCACCAGTTCTGGCTGGCTGAGCAAAATCCGTGCTGGGAAGAAGAGGGAAAAACCCAAATTGCAGTTTTCTAGGTTTGCATCAATTTCAAATATGTGTGGCCCAGAGCTTTGGAATGAGGAGGAGTGGGCTGACCTGCTGACAGCTGCCAGGACTGTATGAAGGAGGCACAGGAAATCTGGGGGAGGGGCTGGTAGATGAAACTCAGGGACACAGAGACCCTGCTGGGCTACTGAAGTCTTGGAGGGCTTCCATGACAAGCTCACACTGTGTTCTCCATCGGGATGGGGTCCTGGAAGTAGCAAGAGTTGATGCCAACTATGTGCCAGGTGGTGAAGAAGACATGGTCTGCCATGGGCATCTGTCCCTTGTGCAAATCAGCATCCTCACCCTTCTTCTAAGATACCCAGCCTCTCTCTGGGCAAAGACCTCTTTCCCAGTCTAAATGTAAGCCAATCAGAAAGCTCTGCCTTCATCTGGCCACAGTGATTGGCTCAGGAATAAACACAAGGTCCTATCAGAAGCTGAAGAGGCTCAGGCGGTCAGGGGAGGGGAAGCTGATTCTAGAATGTTTCCTTGTCTGAGCTTAGAGCAGAGAGGATGTGATTGCTGGAGCTGGTGCAGCTCTTTTGCTGCCCAAGGGAAATGTCTGTCTGATAACAGAGCCAACCTGAGAGAAAGAAGCAGAGAAAGGGAGAGAGAAATCAGGTCTTCCTTGGGGAAATTGCCTGAACTCCTGAACCAAACTACACCTGAGACCTGTCCTATTCTCTGGTTCATAGCAGTTATAAGAGGCATAAATTCTCTTGTGCTCAATCCACTTTGGATTGGGCTTTCTCTATCCTGCCCCGGAAAGATAACCGACTGAAGCAAAAATCACTGTCTTCGGAGGATTCCTTGTCTAGAGGGAGAGGCAGATAAGCAAATAGGCAGGACACACGATGGCAGCTTCTCTGTGGATACTAAAGACGGCGGTGAGAGCTCCAGGCACTGTGGTCGGGGTGGAGTGTCACTCATTCCTGAGGAAAGAGGGAGGGCTAACTGGGGACATCAGGGAAGAATGAATGCGGAGCACCTCAGTTCGCATTTGTCAATATTCCCAGTCATTCCAGCCTTTCGTTGCTTTCCAATTTCTACCTTTTCTACTCCCTGCTTTTAGCTAAGTGTGACCTGATATCCATCCACCCACTTGTTCATCCATCCACCAGCCCACGCACCCAAGCTTAGCTACGTTTCACCATCTATTCCAGTAGTAAAGCTGACTCATACAGTCTGTACTGGGGGCCCTCAGGGGTTTCATGCATCTGTACCTGGGGTCCAAGGTTAATACAAAACCTCTTTGTGTAGAGCAGCCAACTGTCTCTACAGAGAAAGACGCAGAATTAGACAAGAGTGGGAGGGAGGGACAGGCATGGGGAACAGAACTGGAGTGGAAAGGGGCTTCCACCTGGTCTCAACCTCCGCTCAGAATTAGGATATCTTGGTGAAAAGAACACTGTGTTTCCCACAGGAGCAAGGAACAAGCTTTTTTATGCAGTCAACTTCACCAGGAGGAGGAGTAGAAGGCAGGTTTACTAATTATGCCAGTCATTCCTGCCTTCTTTCAGCTCATTGCCTGTGCTGGTCACAGAGATGCTCAGGAATCATCCTTGCAATCAAGCCACCTATGGTCTTATACCATCAGTAACTTCACACTGGGCCTCTTTCGTGGAATTCAGGTGAGCTTCACTCCGGCTGTCAATCCTCAACTTCAAAAGTGAAACAGGTCCAGGTCTAACCCACCTTGGCATCAGGGGTCCATTCCTGATACTCATAAAACTATCAGTTACATTATTTTTACTAATTTAACCAAGTTCAATTATTTTGTTCTTGATATTTTATTTCCTAAATGCAAAAGTAGTTCTTTACTAATACAGAAAATTTGGACAGCTCACAGAGAAACACAAGGGAAATAAAGACTGGTGATCTACTGCCAAGAGTAAAGGAAATATTTAGAAAATAAATGTTTCTAGGTACACACACACACAAACACACACACACAGTTATGGTGTTATCTATATTATTCTGTAGCCTGTGTTTTCCACTTACTAATATATTACAAACATGTCAGCAAATAATCTGTAACTTCATTTTAATGGTTCCATAGCCTCCCACAGTATGGATATTCCATAACTTAACCAACTGCTTATGGATATGCAGACCATTTCCAGGTTTCACCAGCATAAATAATTCTTTATGGAATATACTGATCCACATATAAATAGTTGCACATATATTTGCTTCGATCATTTAAATTGCTAGAAATAAAACTGCTGAGTCAAAGACCTGCATGCAATGTTTTTAAGACTTCTGATAAACATTACCAAATTGCCCTCTAAAAAGGCTGCACCAATTTGCCCGCCCTCCAGCAGGGGATGAGAATGCCCAATTCCCCACACTCATTGTTGATTTAATTTGCATATCTTTTGTTTCCAGTGAGGCTGAACGTTTTCTCATGTTTATTGTCTACTCGTAATTTTTCTTTAGTGAATTGCCTACTTATGTCAATTGCCCATTTTTAGGGTGGTGGTTACTTTTTCTTTTTGACTTCTGAAAGCTCTTCATATACATTAACCTTTTGTTTATAATAAATGTTTATTATATTTCCCCCAGTGTGTCACTTGCCTTTCAGTTTTGCTTACGGTGGTTGTTTAGGTGCAGTGAAAATTTTCTTTTTAAGTAATCAAATTCATCAATCTTTTTCTTTACTGTTTTTGCTTAGAAATGCTTGAATGCTTAGTGACACTTAGTGATACCTATCTAAGGCCTAACCAACCCCAAGTTTATATAAGCATTCTTCTAGAATGCTCCTCTAATGTTTTTATGATTTTAATTCCTTTATAACTAACGCTTGAACCACCTGAATTTTATTTTGTTGTATGCTATGCAGTAATGCTTTAACTCCCCCCCGCCCTGCCCCCAGCCCCAAAGAGTTGACAAACAATCCCAGCCAACGCGGTGGCTTCCCTGATTTGAAGCAGATCTGTGCCATTTAAACCAGGTCTGACAGCTTTGAGGTAACAGTGATCTCTCTGAATGGGGAAGTAGTTTAAAAAAGAGGATAAAGCATGATGTTTTCATTGTTGCCCCAGTTGGTCCTGCATGTCCATCATCATTTAGCCAGCAATATTTATGAAGTGCCAACAATGTGCAATCTGGGAGCTGCTGGGAATAGGAGTAAGACAGCATTTCCGCTCAGCACTTTCCAATATCCACATCAGATGTGCAGTGAATGCTGTGGTGTGCCACACAGAGCTCTCCTGCAGGACCAAGGCATTTACTCCCCAGGTGGTCAGGAATGTTGCTGCTGACAGCCCCAAGTTACCTCCCTGGGAGTTGCCCTCCTTCCTTCAGAGGTTGCTGCCCTGCCAAGTTATATGCCTTCCCAAGGGACAGCCCACATCCCTAGTCTACGAGTAAGTTCAAAGGCCCCGTCCCCTTATTTTAATTCAGGGCAATTCTGAAGGGCCACCCCAGTTCCAGAGCTCCCTGTGGGATCTGCTAAGAGCTGTCAAAACTATTATGTCTCAGCTCAATCTCTCTCTCTCTGCTTGACCTGTCTCTTTCATTCATTCCCTTCCAGGGGACCCTGAGAGTCCCCCTTCCCTGCCCCCACCATACCCCACTCTGGGACAATTAATTTCTTGTATGCATATCTCTCTTTCTGGAGAAAGATGCAAGACTCTAGCTTCTGCTTTCCTGAAAACAATGGATAGATGCAAAGGTGACTCCTGGGACCCCAGTAGGCTGGCATCGGCAGAGCTCAATTCATCAGGCTTGGCACCATCTTCCTCATAAGAACTTTATACGTCAGATATTTTGTATCTCTTGAATTACAGATGAGCTCTGAACAGAAGGACCATTTAGCATCAAAATTACGAGTTTCAGTTTTAGCAGCAGAATTGTGGTTGCCAAAGCCCTCTCGTAGAAAACTCGCACCAATTAGTCCCTAAGCTCAAGGACAAGATACTAATAAATGCCACAATTTAATTGGCTTGTTCTCACCCAATCCCACCTGGTGGTGCTTCATTTCCCTGATCTGAACAGAACTGGGCCCTTGTTCTTGGACTTTAAGCATAACTAGGTTCTTCTTGTAAGAATATTCACAGAATTACCTTCATTTCTTGCCTGATGTTGACATGTGTCTGTGTGAGTGGCATGAAGCACATGGTGTGTGTGTGTGTTTACAGGAGGCATAGCGCTTGACACTGAGGCCCGGACTTCTCTTTAGATCAATCACCATAAAGGAGACAGGAGCACCACAGCCCCTCCTGAGACGTCTACATCTATTCATGCATTTTGCTTTTTCCTTTTTGGCTGCAGCAAATGCAACTCAACATCTCCAGACAATGGGAAGATTTATTAGCTCATGTTACAACCAGTCCAGAGGTGGGGCAGCTCCCGGGTTGATTAATTCAGTGGTCCATAGATGTCATCAAGGATTCAGCCTCCTTTTATATTTTCTCTCTGCCACCTAAAACATCTTAGCTTTGTCTTAAGTCTGGTTCTTCCCATAGCTGTGACCATTTCCAGCACCACATCAACACAATGAGAAAAAGACAATACCTTCTTTACCAAGGGTCTGTTTTCAAGAGCAAGTTAATCCCTCTCAGAAACTCCCCTGCAGGCATTCCTCACGTTATGGTCCAGAATTGAGGTCTAGTTTTCTGTGGTGCAAATAGGAATAACCAAGGATGTTTTAGACTCAGGAGGCAGCTAAAGGCTGTGTCCACCCCTCCCAAGGCTCAGGGCAAGAGGAGAAAAGTTAATAGTCAACAAAATAGGGCTCCTCTTGAAAGGGCAAAGTCTGGGGTGGG
>SJXQ01000769.1:0-45520 GCA_006408695.1 Aepyceros melampus | reverse complement strand
CTATTCAAGGCTATGGTTTTTCCTGTGGTCATGTATGGATGTGAGAGTTGGACTGTGAAGAAGGCTGAGCGCAGAAGAATTGATGCTTTTAAACTGTGGTGTTGGAGAAGACTCTTAAGAGTCCCTTGGACAGCAGGGAGATCCAACCAGTCCATTCTGAAGGAGATCAACCCTGGGCTTTCTTTGGAAGGAATGATGCTAAAACTGAAGCTCCAGTACTTTGGCCACCTCATGCGAAGAGTTGACTCATTGGAAAAGACCCTGATGCTGGGAGGGATTGGGGGCAGGAGGAGAAGGGGATGACCGAGGATGAGATGGCTGGATGGCATCATGGACTCAATGGACGTGAGTCTGAGTGAACTCCGGGAGTTGGTGATGGACAGGAAGGCCTGGCATGCTGCGATTCATGGGGTCGCAAAGAGTCGGACACGACTGAGCGACTGAACTGAACTGAAAAGGACAGAGTTCCCTCAGGGTGGGGACTTTTTTGGCTTTATCTCGAGTGCCTTTAAGCAATCCTTGAAACAAGAGATGCTCTATAAATATTTGTTGAATGAGGAAAAGAACATAGGCTGGAATTAGAGAAAATCTTCTATTGTTCAGCAATGCTTTCTTCTTTTTCTCCTTCTCTTCCTTCTATTTCTTCCTCTTCTCTATTTGCCTTCTCTTTCTCCTCCTCCCTCTCCCCTTTCCTTTTTCCTCTTACTTAAAAAAGTTACTTTTAAAAAATATTAAGTAAAACAAAGTAGTTGAAACCATTAGGAATAATTTCCTGTTTCTTATGTAGTAAACTGAGAGTGTGTGTCTTTGTGTGTGTGTGTGTGTGTGTGTGTTGTGGAGGAAGGAGTGGGCAGTGGTTGCACATAGTGGATGGATGAGTGAGGAGCAGAACTCTGCCTTTAACAGGTGTCAGAGAAAGGGCTGCAGTCTGAGGTACAAGCCAGAATCAAGGGGATATGCATTTTGCTTTTTCAACTTCCTTTGTGTAGATGCTAATGGGGAGCCCAGCTGGGGTCAAGTAAGGAGTCAAAAGAACTCTTTAATATTGCTGGTTACATCTGCCTCAGCACAGTCCACAAGATGATACTATCTTGGGACAAAGGGTCATCTATTGGATGGATGGACAGTCAGTGCTACTTCGTTTCTTTGCTTGTATCCTTAATAAATAAGCTTGGCTTAGCACCTGAGGCTTTCCTACCCTTTAGGTGTATTACAAAGGGTAGTAATCCGTCCCTTATTTGTTGAATTAATCTGGAGAACACTGAGGATCGTTTCCAAAATGGATTGATCCTACGTAATGAATAGAAGTCTTAGAATTCTGTATAAATAAGGCAGATTTCAAAGGAGCTTCCCATTTCTGGTTTGTTTGCCTCCTCCTCTCAGCATTTGGTCAGTTCCTTTTGGCTACTGTTTATGGTGAAGTTAATCATTCAGAAAACTAACATCATGAATGAAAACTGCTCTGAATGAGACTCGGACACATGAATCCCCAAGCCTCCAGTCTCAGCCTGTCACCTGCTACTCGCGTGACCTGAATCCAGGCTCTGCATCCAGGCTGCATGAGCCTGAGCTTCCCCACTGGGGAAAAGATATGTCTGGTCCTATCACTTCATGGCAAATAGATGGGGAAACAATGGACACAGTGACAGACTTTATTTTTTTTGGCTCCCAAATCACTGCAAATTGTGGCTGCAGCCATGGAATTAAAAGATGCTTGCTCCTTGGAAGAAAAGTTATGACCAACCTAGATAGCATATTCAAAAGCAGAGTCATTACTTTGCCAACAAAGGTCTGTCTTATGAAGGCTATGGTTTTTCCAGTAGTCATGTGTGGATGTGAGAGTTGGGCTATAAAGAAAGTTGAGTGCCAAAGAATTGATGCTTTTGAACTGTGGTGTTGGCAAAGACTCTTGAGAGTCCCTTGGACTGCAAGGAGATCCAACCAGCCCATCCTAAAGGAAATCAGTCCTGAATATTCATTGGAAGGACGGATGCTGAAGCTGAAACTCCAATACTTTGGCCACCTGATGTGAAGAACTGACTCATTTGAAAAGATCCTGATACTGGGAAAGATTGAAGGCGGGAGGAGAAGGGGACTGACAGAGGATGAGATGGTTGGATGGCATCACTGATGTGATGGACATAAGTTTGAGCAAGCTCTGTGTGTTGGTGATGGACAGGATACCTGGTGTGCTGCAGTCCATGGGGTCACAAAGAGTTGGACATGACTGAGCGACTGAACTGAACTGAACTGAATCATTGAAATAATACAGAATCACTGACCGGCCAATTCTATCCAGGCCATGAGCGGAGAGTTTTCACAAGTTCTGGGAACCTTCTGGTTGTCTTTCTAGGCAGCTCTGGAGAACAAATTGGGAATGTAAAAGAAATCTTCATTGTCTGTAAAGTACGTTCTGAACTCTTCTAAGTTTATGAAAAATAATTTACTTGGCTGACAGAGTTAATTATAAAGGGATTTAGTGAATAGTGCTTGAGGTTTGGTTCAATTAAAAGTACCCATGGTCCAACTGGGAGCTGAACAGATCTGCTCCCTGCATTCTTTGGTCAATTGATGTGTTAACTTTCTAATAGGTTGATTTTTGTCAGGCAGATAAGCATAGCCCCTCCTGTGCTGTCTCCAGCAGCGTACATGAAGTGGAGCCCACTGGTGTGGTTTTGAGATTGGAGTGTGGGAAGAAGACAAACATGAATAAACATGAAGGTCAAGAAACCCAGAGTACAGAGGGTTTTGTTATTCTTTCAACATTTGTCACCAGATGCTTGCCTCAAATAAGTCTGGCTTCGAGAAACGGTTTTTAAGACTTGCTTAGATGTGACAGCTGTAAAAGTCCCTCATGAACTCTGAAAAGGCAATCTCAGCCCAGCTGCTCATGTTTAGGGCTATCCAGAATGAAAATGCTGTTAGCAACAGAATTCATTTCTCCCCCAGTAATGGCTCTGACAAACATTCAGTGCCAAAGATGAGACTGGGTTTTTCTTTTTCTTTTTTGTATTTTTCCTCCTATCTGGATTTAACAGTGGTACTATGTTCTTGATCACCAGGGGTGTGCAAAAGTAATAATAAACCTCATGGGCAATGAAAGCTACCACAGTGGGCAGGAAGCACATGAATGATCTCAATTTGGGGAGGGCTGAGTTCCTGTGACCACCTTGTGAGACAGACTATGGAGCATCTGAAGAGAGAGAAGTACACCAAATTAATGAATTATATTGGAATGCATGCCTTTAAAAAAATACTGTTCATGGGGTTCTTGAGGCAAGATCTTATACTGGAGTAGTTTGCCATTCCCTCCTCCTCCTGTTCTTTCTCTGATGCTGGGAAAGATTGAAGGCAAAAGGAGAAGAGTATGGCAGAGGTTGAGATGGTGGGATGGCATCACCAATTCAATGAAAATGAACTTGGGCAAACTCTGGGAGATGGTGAGGGACAGGGAAGCCTGGTGTCCTGCAGTCCATAGTGTCACAGAAGCAGATAAGACTTAGCGGCTGAGCACACACACACACACACACCGCACACTGGAATGCATGTAAGAGTTTGCCTGCACATCTCCTGCATGTTGAAGTACCCTTAAGAATTTCCTTAAGGTGATTGGTGTTAATGAACAGTACAGAGTCATACAAATTTATTTATTTCAATAAAGTTAAGTTTGCTGTATGTATTTGTGAATAGATATGTCTCTTTTATTGTTAACACTTTGAGGACATGAACCGTGTCTCATGAAAAACAGTATCCTTCATAAACTCCAACATCATGTCATGCACCTCAGTTCCCCCAATTAATTTTGTTTTTGTTGAGTGACACATTAGGACATGAAAGCACTCAGAATCAATGGAAATGAAAACCATGTCAGGATTCAGAACTGGAAATGGGCTACCTGCTACCTGTCAATTTGACAGAATGGCCTTCTCTGCCTACATGTGCTTTACTATAGAGCCTGAGCCAGGACGTCAAGAGTAGTTCCTTGCTCTCTGAATCTCTGTCAAAATTCTACTTCTCTCTTCATGGTCTCACTCAAATATCCCTATCTCTAAGAAGCTTCCCAGATCCCTCAGCTAAAGTTAACTTTCTCCTCTCTCTTCCTAGAGGAGGGCTTCTTAACCTTGGCATTATTGACATTTTGTGCCAGATATCTTTGTTGCTGTGGAGTGGGTGGGGAGAGACGGGGCTCTTCTGTGCATTGTAGAGTGTTCAGCAGCATTCGTGGCTTATAGCTACTAGATGTCAGCAGCACCTCCCCAGTTGTGACAACTGACAGTGTTTCCAAATATTTCCAGTATTCCTTGGAAGGTAACATCACCCCTGGTTTAGAATCATTGTCCTTCAGCAGATTTTTGGACTGTCATTATAGCAATTGTCATCTCTCTCTTTTCCTTAGTATATGTACTTGACTGTTAGATTTTTACCTCTTTTGAGTGTGGGGATAACCTATATTTTTCAGTCTTTATAAGCTCTGTCTACAAAACTCTTAGCATATTTCATGTGTGTATATATATATATATATATATATATATACCTATCTATTTGTCTGTTTTCTATCTATATGGTGTAGAGAGCTTACCAAGATTGAAAAATATAGATTACCCCTATACTCAAAGACGTTAAAGTCTAACAATCTATATCTATCTATCTCCCCAACCCCCTGCCCCACAGAAACCACCAGTCTGTTTCCTATGTCTGTCTATTTCCACATATGTGATATCTATATATGATGTTTGTCTTTCTCTTTCTAACTTACTTCACTTAATATGATGATCTCTAATTATGTTCATGTTGTTGAAAATGGCATTATTTTGTTCTTTTTTATGTTTGAGTAGTATTCCCTTGTTGGAGAAGGCAATGGTACCCCACTCCAGTACTCTTGCCTGGAAAATCCCATGGATGGAGGAGCCTGGTAGGCTGCAGTCCATTGGGTCGCGAAGAGTCGGGCATGACTGAGCGACTTCACTTTCACTTTTCACTTTCATGCATTGGAGAAGGAAATGGCAACCCACTCCAATTTCTTGCCTGGAGAATCCCAGGGACAAGTGGACTGCCATCTATGGGGTCGCACAGAGTTGGACACGACTGAAGCGACTTAGCAGCAGAAGCAGCAGCAGTATTCCCTTGTATATGTGTACCACATCTTCTTTATCCATTCATCTGTCAATGGACATTTAGGTTGTTTCCATGCCTTTGCTATTGTGAATAATGCTGCCATGAACATAGGGGTGCATGCATCTTTTTGAATCAGAAAGTTTTGTCTGAATATATGCCCAGGAGTTGAACTGCTGGATCATATGGAAATTCTAGTTTTAGTTTTCTGAGAAACCTCCATACTGCTTTCCACAGTGACTACACCAATTTACATTTCCACCAACAGTATAGGAGGTTTCCCTTTTCCGCATGTCCTCTCCAGCATTATCTGTAGATTTTTTGATGATGGCCATTCTGATTGGTGTGAAGTTATACTTCACTGTAATTTTGATTTGCATTTGTCAAATTGCCAACATCTGCTGGATCATGGAAAAAGCAAGAGAGTTCCAGAAAAACATCTATTTCTGCTTTATTGGCTATGCCAAAGCCTTTGACTGTGTGGATCACAATAAACTGTGGAAAATTCTGAAAGAGATGGGAATACAGACCACCTGACCTACCTCTTGAGAAATCTGTATGCAGGTAGGGAAGCAACAGTTAGAAGTGGACATGGAACAACAGACTGGTTCCAAATAGGAAAAGGAGTACATCAAGGCTATATATTGTCACCCTGCTTATTTAACTTCTATGCAGAGTACATCATGAGAAAAACTGGGCTGGAAGAAGCACAAGCTGGAATCAAGATTGCCGGGAGAAATATCAATAACCTCAGATATGCAGATGACACCACCCTTATGGCAGAAAGTGAAGAGGAACTAAAAAGCCTTTTGATGAAAGTGAAAGAAGAGAGTGAAAAAGTTGGCTTAAAGCTCAACATTCAGAAAACGAATATCATGGCATCTGGTCCCATCACTTCATGGGAAATAGATGGGGAAACAGTGAAAACACTGTCAGACTTTATTTTTGGGGGCTCCAAAATCACTGCAGATGGTGACTACAGCCATGAAATTAAAAGACGCTTACTCCTTGGAAGAAAAGTTATGACCAACCTAGATAGTATATTCAAAAGCAGAGACATTACTTTGGCAACAAAGTTCCGTCTAGTCAAGGCTATGGTTTTTCCAGTCGTCATGTATGGATGTGAAATTTGGATTGTGAAGACAGCTGAGCCAAAGAATTGATGCTTTTGAACTGTGGTGTTGGAAAAGACTCTTGAGGGTCCCTTGGACTGCAAGGGGATCCAACCAATCCATTCTAAAGGAGATCAGCCCTGAGTGTTCTTTGGAAGAACTGATGAGAAGAACTGATGCTAAAGGTGAAACTCCAATACTTTGGCCACCTCATGTGAAAAGTTGACTCATTGGAAAAGACTCTGATGCTGGGAGGGATTGGGGCAGGTGGAGAAGGGGACGACAGAGGATGAGATAGCTGATGGCATCACTGACTCGATGGACGTGAGTTTGTGTGAACTCCGGGAGATGGTGATGGACAGGGAGGCCTGGTGTGCTGCAGTTCATGGAGTCGCAAAGAGTTGGACACGACTGAGTGACTGAACTGAACTGAACTGAATAGTGATTTTGAGCATCTTTCATGTACATATTGGCCATCTGATGTTTTCTTTAGAGAAATTTCTATTTAGGTTTTCTGCCCATTTTTGGATAGCATTTGTTTTTAAGTTGTATGAACTCTTTGTATATTTTGTAAATTATCCCTTGTTGGTTGCATCATTTGCAAATATTTCCTCTGTTCTGTAGGCTGTCTTTTTGTTTATGGTTTCCTTTGCTTAACAAAAGTTTGTAAGCTTGATTAGGTCCCACTTATTTATTTTTATTTCTGTTGCCTTGAGAGATAAAAATGGTCTTGATAGTTGAAATGGTAGACTGAAACCAACAAGAATATAGTGAGGATATTGGAAAAGACTTCCCAAAAGACCTATGGAATGATTTTGTTCTCTAATGGGAATAGAGGTTGCTAATCTTGTAATAACTTTCCCTTCACATGGTGTGATACACTTTTACCTAAAAAATATCTTTGTGTCTACACTGGGGAAATATATAATAGGTAACTTATAACAAAGCTATGCTTGTAGTTCTTTTGCTTTGAAACTGGGATTCTTTGTGCTAGCCCAATTGAATTAAATGTGGGCAATGGGGATTTTTTAGTCTTGAGATAGATTGCATGTGTGTGTGTGTGTGTGTGTGTGTGTGTGTGTGTGTGTTTTGGTTGTTTTGTTTTCAGTTGGTTCTCAGGGTAGCCTACTCTAAATTAATTTGAGAATGTCAGAACTTACTTGATATACTAGAGACCATGAGTCCTTAAAGTATTGTCCATGAATCCCTTGGGTGCCTGAATTCATTTCAGGGAATCTGCAAGTTCAAGGCTATTTTCATAATAATAGTAATACTAAGCTGCTATTTTCTTTTTTCACTGTGTTGATATTTGCATCATATTGATAGCTCAAAAGTGGTAGTGGGTAAACTTCTGGCTCCTTAGCACAAATCAAAGGAATGGCATCCAATTCTGCTTGTGGTGACTGTATTTTTTACTTCCATGCAATTTTTGATTTTTATAAAAGCCAGTTTTACTTAGGAATTCTCTTGATAAGACAGCAAAGACTATTAATTTAATCAAATCTCAACTCTTGAATGTATATCTGCAAGCATCAGGCATAAGTACAAGAGAATTACAGACATTATTTAGACTAATTACAGAGACTATTTCCCACAGTTTGGAAAGCTATCCACTTGTAATAATTTCTTGTTCTATATATCATTTAGTTTCTCTGATAGAATTCTGACTGATACAGGTCTAGGGGAAAGCATTTGAGAGCTACCAAGTGTTTGCATGGCTATTATATAACTAAAAAAAGTTGTTTTCTTCTGTGTTGATTCAGACGAGAATGATGTCATCATGAGAGAAGTGAGAGGCAGGATAGAAATGGAACTCTGGAAACAGATTAATTTAATTTGGCTTAGATTCCATCTCTGCTGTTTACTTGTAGCTCTAGTTTTCTTATCTGTAAACTGGTGATAGTAATAGTATCTGTTTCATGTGATTGTTATGAGAGTTAAATGAGTTACTATTTGGAAGGTTCTTCAAATAGTGTCTTTCACATAATAAGCATTATTTAAGGTTCTGACAAAATTTTTAAAGTTATAGGGAAATAGACTTTGCCTCTTCAAGAGTTTTTAAATGATCACAGCTGTCCAATGAAGTAGTGGAATGCTTTGCAAAGAACAGAACCTCACTTGACCCTTTCCAGGAAGACAACAGGGAAAAGAAATGCAGTTTTAGAGTCCAAGGACTTAATTAAAGTCTTGGCTCAGCCATTTGTTAGCTGTGTCATCCTAGCAAGTCATTTAATCTCTCAAAATCTCCATGTCATCATTTGCAGTATAATTTAGGTGAAGTCAGTCGATTGAAGGTGCTTTGTTATCTGCAAAGTGCCATATAAATGTCAGTCTTCATTATTTCCTTGAAAACTTTGAGGCGAAATCTGGTTGAGCGTCTCTTTGTCAGTGACATCAGAGAAAAGATTCTGTGTCAGAAGTTTGGACTTGATAATCCCTTTCCAGTTTGGAGAGTTTACACACTTTTCTAAGTAGCTTCCCTATCAAGGTTTGTGATCATGTTAAAGGAGTTAATAAGTGAAGGGTATATATATATTTTTTTTACAGAATGAATGAGATGGAGCTGTACGAAATTAGGAAATTAAATCAAGCAATCAGTGGGGAGTTAGCTCCTTTTGCATTATAATTGTCATGATTTTGGTTGAGGCTGTTAACTCATTATTTCAGAGGTCCTTCATTTGAATTGCAGCCAGTTGACTTGAAAGTGTGCGATTCCATCTTCTCCGTGAAGGTTTAGAACAATTTGACTTTCTTGTTTTCCTTCTTAGAGCTTCAGATTGTTATGGTTAAAAATAAAGTATTTATCTTCAGTTTAGAAATCTCATAAAACTTTGACATGAGTGTGAAATGGTATAAAGCATCTCTTCAGCAAATCCATCTCAATAACACTTCCTGACAATCAAAAAACCTTCAGGGCCGCTTCTTAATGATTTCTGAAGTTTTAACGGATTTGTACTAAGGATGTGAGAATGACTGGAAATGGATTTTAAAGTAGCACTAACTTGTTTGTTTTAAAATCTACTTTCTGGTTCAGTTTTTGAGAAGGGTTTGAGAATATGCTTCCATTAAAATGTAGACTGATGAAGTGATTACAATAATGAATGCTGCTTGCCTCTGCTTTGGAATTGCCAGGGAACAGCTCCAAGGTACCGGGAGAAATATCAATAACCTCAGATATGCAGATGACACCACCCTTATGGCAGAAAGTGAAGAGGAACTAAAAAGCCTCTTGATGAAAGTGAAAGAGGAGAGTGGAAAAGTTGGCTTAAAGCTCAACATTCAGAAAACGAATATCATGGCATCTGGTCCCATCACTTCATGGGAAATAGATGGGGAAACAGTGGAAACAGTGTCAGACTTTATTTTTTGGGCTCCAAAATCACTGCAGATGTTGACTGCAGCCATGAAATTAAAAGACACTTACTCCTTGGAAGAAAAGTTATGACCAACCTAGATAGCATATTCAAAAGCAGAGATATTACTTTGCCAACTAAGGTCCGTCTAGTCAAGGCTATGGTTTTTCCTGTGGTCATGTATGGATGTGAGAGTTGGACTGTGAAGAAGGCTGAGCGCAGAAGAATTGATGCTCTTGAACTGTGGTGTTGGAAAAGAGTCTTGAGAGTCCCTTGGACTGCAAGGAGATNGATAGCATATTCAAAAGCAGAGACATTACTTTGCCAACTAAGGTCCGTCTAGTCAAGGCTATGGTTTTTCCTGTGGTCATGTATGGATGTGAGAGTTGGACTGTGAAGAAGGCTGAGCGCAGAAGAATTGATGCTCTTGAACTGTGGTGTTGGAAAAGAGTCTTGAGAGTCCCTTGGACTGCAAGGAGATCCAACCAGTCCATTCTTAAAGAGATCAACCTTGGGATTTCTTTGGAAGGAATGATGCTAAAGCTGAAGCTCCAGTACTTTGGCCACCTCATGCGAAGAGTTGACTCATTGGAAAAGACCCTGATGCTGGGAGAGATTGGGGGCAAGAGGAGAAGGGGACGACAGACGATGAGATGGCTGGATGGCATCACTGACTTGATGGATGTGAGTCTGAGTGAACTCCGGGAGTTGGTGATGGACAGGGAGGCCTGGCGTGCTGCGATTCATGGGGTCGCAAAGAGTCTGACACGACTGAGTGACTGAACTGAACTGAAGTGAAAGGAAAAATAGTTTTGAAAAGACTGGAATTGGGAAAAAGGGTAGCTAGCAATCTATTGTTGAAGAGCTGGGTGACTGTCAAGGATGTGCGGTCTTGGGTATGAGGACCTAATGCAGAGTCAAGCAGCACTGGGCAAGTTTAAAAGATGCAGAGCTTCTTAAATTTCGGGCATAATCATGAAAATTGACTGGCAGATATTTTTAAGATCATGATGCCAAGACCTCAGTCTAAGAGATTCTGATTCAGTAGATCTGAAATATGGGCTAGGAGTTTATAGAATTTATATAAATATAAATTTCCAGATGTTTCTGATGGTCAGCAGTGCTTAGAAGTCACTAGAATGATGTTCTCAAGAGCTTATGTTTACCGGGAAAAGAGTGGGATTTATAGAGTGACATTAAGAATGAAATTATTATAGGTAATCTTTAATTTTTTTTTTTTTGGTTACACTATGCAATATTCAGAATTTTAGTTCCCTGACTAGGGATCAAACCCATGTCCCCTGAAGTGGAAGCACAGAGTCTTAACTACTGAACCACGAGGAAAGTCCCTAAATTTTTTTAAAAATTATTTTTATTTTGGAAATTTCCAAACTTTCTAAAAGGTAGAGAAACTAGTAGAAACAACCAGGTAACCTGAGATGTATCTGTCACCCTGCTTGAAAATTGTTACCATGCCACTGGTCTTGTTTTACCTGCTTTCCTCTCCTCCCCTATTTAAAAAGAAAATCAGAATGTTTTATAGCAAATCCCAAACATCAGCATTTCTTCTCTAATGGATAAGAACATTTAAAAAATTAAATGTCATGCTATTATTATGTCTAACAAAATGATAAATAATTCTTTAATAATCCATATTCAAATCACTCAGTTGTCTCAAAACTGTCACAAGAGTGAATAAGTGGTAGACGCTGGGATTTGAACAGGCAGTTAGACTCCAGCAGACTCTAAAATCCATAACTCAAGACTTCCTTGTTGGTCCAATGTTTAAGAATTCACCTTCCAACAAGGGGGACATGGGTTCATCCCTGTTTGGGGGCCCTAAGATCCCACATGACACAAGGCAAATAAAACCTGTGTGCCATACCTAGAGAAAGCCCAGATGCTGCAACAAAGACCTAGTGTACCCAAAGACAGTTCCTGGCCTATGGAAAGAGAAAAGACATCTTAGGCAATCTCGATGCCCTTGAATTGTGATTGCTGGTCTTGAGGATCTTAGAGAACTAAGAAACAGTCCTCAGCTCTGGTGGGGGCAATTGTAGACTGCCAGAGGTTTAGAAAATGGATCAGTTTCAGTGTTGTGTTATTATGTCTTATAGTTTTGTTATTCTGAGGCCTTGTGATGATAGCAAATGGCCCTCTGTCCACGTCTGACAGACAGAACTTAAGGCAACTTGAACATATTCTTCCAGATTTGCTGAGGTCTGAGGACATTTTCTGGGAAGGAATACAGGTACAAATTTTTGGCTGCAGGTTGTCTTATGAAATCTCATCTGATCTTTTCATCACATGTAATTGTATTGTATCTTGGAGGCTGGGCCTTTGGTCCTTGGGTTCAGGATGAAACAAAGTATACTAGATGTTTAGTCTGTATTTATTGAATGAATAAGTGAATGAGCTTTAGCTTGTATTTGGCATTCAATACACCATAGATTAACTCTGCTATATCAAATCCATGATTCTAATTTATTTGTGAATATAATTTTAGTAAATAAAATGTTAAATTTTTTTTTTTTTAATTTTAAGTGTGCTCAGAGAATTTACTGTTAAGAATTATCTGACAATGAATTATTCCAGAAGGGAAGCAGCTTTATGCTGTGGGAATGATATGTCTTAATATGTCTATAGGACAATAAATAAGTTTTAAATATTTTTTCTCAAAATATGACTCACATACACTTGTATTTTAGAGATGCAAATATATATATATGTATATTAGGTAATATCAGAATAGGGAAGTAGGAGAACCTATAGTTGCTGAAGGGTCAGAATGGTTTATAGCAAGGGTCTCCAACCTCTGGGATCTAGTTTCTGATGATCTGAGGTGAGCTGATGTAATAATAATAGAAATAAACTGCACAACAAACATAATACACTTGAATCATCCCAAAACCACCCTCCTGCTGCCCCAGTCCATGGAAATACTGTCTTCCACAAAACTGATCTCTGGTGCCAGAAAGTTTGGGAACTGCTGGTTTAGAGGAAGGAATGGAAAAAGGAAAGCTTGAAGGATAATTGAAGAGAAAGGTCTCTACTGCTTTGATTCTAAAGTCCTCTGATGCTGGGCTTGAATCTTGAGTCCTGTTGTTTTCTTGGGTAGGGGCTATTAATATCTGCCTTCTTCTTTTCTGCCTGGGATCATGGCTGGAGCATGTCTCCTAGGCTGCCCTACAGGTTGACATGGTTATATGACTGAATTCCAGGCAGTAGGATGTGACTTATAGTGATGCCCATTACTCTTGGTGTGAAGGGTCCTAACTTCTCATGCACGGCCCCATTCTCTTTCTCTGTCAGCAGACTGGATACAGGAGGTCAGGCAGAGAACTCTGAGGCTCCTTCCATCCTGTGGCTCTGCCCTCTCCGAGAGCCTCAGACGTTAGATGAGAGAGAAACCTATACCGTGAAAGCCATTGGAATATGGCTGTTGTTTGCTACAGTAGTTATTTTAGCCTGGCTTTTATAGTTTCTAAACACCCAAACAACAGTATGGAATTGGCTCTCTTTAGGACTTTATAGAGGTATTAGGAGAGGGAGGTTTAACACATGCCTGAGCTTAGAAAACAGAAGGCTTCTTGAAGTAAAGTCTAATCCCATCTCTGTTATGTAGCTATGCAGCTTTGGGTCAATTACTTAACTCTTTCTAGGTATCAGTTTCTTCACCTCTACAATGGAGACAATCCTAGTACCCATTTCAGAGGATGATTGTGAGAATTGAATGAAATTGCATCTCAGAACAAATAACTGCTAATAAAGTTAGTGATTTTTATTAAAATTGACCACAGATACTTTCAAATTTATTCAAGTACATTTTCTAAGTGCTTAGAAGTTCAGGCCAAGGTGTTCAGAAAGATATAAAGATTAATGCCGCCAGTTTTTGCCTTTGAAGAGTCCCCAGTCTAGGAAGACAATTGAGGGGCGAACGAATAATTAAGTATGTGAACGGCTTTGTGAGTCTGTCAGCTTTAAGATCTGATGAGTATAATTTATTAAATATTCCTGTGCTAAAGATATGTGTTAGTGGGCGGAGGAGAAAAAAGGATTCTCCTGGGGAGGGATGAAAAAAATATTTTATATATTTTATATATATATATAACTGAAACTCAATTGACCTGTGTAATTATGAGTGATAAAAGTAGAGAATTGGTCATTTCAGGGAAATGTTTGGAACCTTGTAAACAGCTTGAGATGATTAATTTACTCTAACAATGAATAAGAGAGCTGTGTTGCAGTGTATCCTCAGGGCTGACTTTTTAGTGGTAATTTTACTCAGTCAATTACCTCTTTTTCTCTTCATCAATTTCATATGCACCAAGCCGTCACAATATGCAGAGCAAAACGCAGGTAGGTGATAAAACACACGGTTTGGGAATCTTTCCATGCCTTCAGGGCATCTGGGAATTTTACCATGAAAAGGGTATGGCATATTGAAACACTAATTAGATTTCCGTTTAAAAAATTTCAAGCTTGTATGGTCTTTGGAATCAAAGAGATATCTCTCAGGATAATCCTTATTCAAGAGCCCAGTAAACATTCTTTCTGACATGTGAACAAATATATATTTTTTGATCTGTTAGCTGCCAGGCACTGTGCTGGAAGCTTTGGGCTGAAGGATGACTAAACAAGATCCAAACTTTTGTGAAGATTTCATTTATACAAATAGTTACAATTTTATAAATTCTGTGAAACGGACAACACATTGGAAAAGATCTCGATGCTGGGAAAGATTGAGGGCAAGAGGAAAAGGAAGCAACAGAGGATGAAATGGTTGAATGGCATCACTGACTCAATGGACATGAGTTTGAGCAAACTCCAGAAGACAGTGAAGGACAGGGAAGCCTGGTGTACTGCAGTCTGTGGGGTCACAAAGAGTGAACAGAACTGAACAAAAAATAGAGAAATATTCTAATTGTTGTGGTGTCACAGCATGATGCTATGTCATGAGAGTTGCTTGAGGGGGTCATGGTTCAGCTGCATCTTCAAAGGAGAATGGGAGCTCCTGGGTAGCAGGCTTTGCAGGCAATAGAGAAAGGATGTGCTTATATAGTGCCCTTTTAAATTGTCATGAAACTTTTTGGAATCTGGGATAAAAGATGTCAAGAATCTCTGGCTCAAAGAACTGAGAGATTTTATTGAACACATGACATTTGCCAGACCAAGGATATTGACAAAACTGCTAAACCTGATTTAAAAAGTTTCATAAATATTTCCCAAACCCCTAAATGATTATTTTCTCAAAAAAAACCCTCCTCCCATTGCTATAATAACTCTCCTAATGAAAGGAGCAAGAGGAGAAAATGTCTGCTGTTTTCTTGTCCAGAGGCCGTGTTCCCTTTGCTAACTTATGATTTATAATAGTTCAGCAAAGTGCTCCGAATATCCCAAGTTACCTAAAATTCACATATCAGTTAATTGAGTTTGATACTATTAAAGGGATGGGGAGATATTCTAAAGCAATTGGTTGGAATCAAGGACATAAAAAAGCAAGGCATTATGCAAATGTTTGGTTATTAAGATATTCTGCCTAGAGGGGATAAAGTCAGATAATAAGAAATGAATAGGAATCAAAAGTTGCCTGTGTGTTTTAATATTAACTTTCTTTAAGAGTATTTGGCCTCTTTAGTAGCATGTCTTTGCTAATACAAGGGGACAGAGGCATAAAAAAAATAGTGGATACCCTGGGGAGGGGGAGTGTGGCATGTGGCTATGGAGTATTGGGCTTAAGCGAGATGGGGATGAGATGGTGTAAGGAATCCCTGAGGCCCATGAAGTGGATGGTTTGATTATGGAGCAGTTTACACATTGTATGGGGCTATTTCTAATATGGGTAATAATTTGTTCCTGAACATCTAATGAGAGTAATAACTGTTTATATACCTCCCAGGTTGCAAGATATTTCCCACTCATTATCTCATGTGACCATTACAATAGTTTGGAGATGGCCTGGTGACTGCCCCAGGTCACATAATTAGAGATAGAGATGGATCATTCTGAAGCTGCTTTCTCTCATTTAATGGCTGAAAACAATTGGGATGACAGACCATGAATAACTTGTTATCTTTGGGCATTGAGATTATAATTGATAAATCTGGTTGGTAATGAGATTTTTGAACTTGATGAAATTTAATTCTGGAGTTGCTGCATCTGACTTGAAGAATTCAGGCCACTCACTTCAGTGGGAATCTTTTTTGCTTGATCAGGTCTTTTAAGGCTCCTTGACTGGGCATTGCAGTCCCTGGTACCTCAGATATTAGTTGAAGAAAACCCAACTACTCTGGCACTGCAGGACTTTTCTGAGAGAAACTCCATCCTCAAGCAGTGTGTGAACTGTCAGTAAAAGGGATGCCGAAGACTTCAGTTATGCCCCTCATGGTTCCACAGGGCACAGCAGCCTACAGCCAGGGTGTCAGGCCAGAAGGCCTCAGATACTGAATCCTCATAAGGGGTGGCCTATTCATTATTTCCTTCGTCCTTTTTTTTGTATGAGTTTATAAATTTCTAGTTTGTAACCTTAAAGTTGGAGAGAACTGAGCTGGAAAGGAGTGCTTAGGTCTGATTCACATTTTCTAGCAAGACAGTATACTTCTTTCTAAATAAATTTTCTAAGTCTTGTCCTTCTGACAGGATTGTACATTACTGGAGGGTATGACAGGATTGTATGTTACTGGAGGGCAAGGATCTTTCTTCTAGATCATTTGTTTTTTACATATGACCATTGGCCTCTCAGCGTTTATAGTTTGGTGTTAGAAGGGCTCCTGTAAAACCCTCCTCCTGTCTCATGGGAACAGCAAAATGGCATGGTTGAGAGTCAGGTCTAGAGGTGGTGCCAAGTCACTTTACTCGTGTCCGACTCTTTGAGACCCTATAGACTGTAGCCTGCCAGGCTCCTCTGTCCATGGGATTTTCCTGGCAAGAGTCTGGAGTGGGTTGCCATTTCCTTCTCCACTAGAGGCAGAGGGCCTAGCTTTTAAAATTCCAACTCCATCACTCACTAACTGGATAACCTTTGGCAAGCAATATGACTTCTCTACAGCTGTTTCCATTTCCTCAACTGTAAACTGGGGCTAATATTTAGAACTACCTAATATTATGGTTATGGAATTAAATGAGATATTACATTTAAAGCAGTTGGCACAGGGCCTCACGTATGCTGATCAATAAATGTTAGGGATTGTCATCATCGATCATTACCATCATCGTCATCATTGCTTTTGTTTTTATTTCTCTAAAAAATTAATTTCTGGCTGTGCTGGGTCTTTGCTGTGGTGACGGGCTTTCTTTAGTTGCGGCACTCGCCTTTCTCTTGCTGCAGAGCACCATCTCCATAGCGCGTTGGCTCAGCAGTTGTGGTGCACTGGATTAGTTGCCCCGTGGCCTGTGGGATCTGTTCCCTGACCAGGGAATAATCCTTCATTCCCTGGAGTGGAAGGTGGATTCTTAACCACTGGACCACTGGACAACCAGGGAATTCTCCATCATTGCTTTTATTCTTGGCATTGTTGAGGACAGTTGATCATAATGCAGGTAGAACTGTCATTAACTTGTTCATTTTGATTATTTTCAGTCTGAAAAGATGTTCTTGATGTTGTACCACCAGGCTCTGTCCTCTGCTTTTTCCTGTTTGGGTGAAAGGAAGGCAGCATTGGCCAGTTCAGGGTGGTACATCAGGGTGATGTAGGAAGATTAAGAAATATAGAACTGACAGAATTCAGGTTTGAAATGATGAGCTAAAACTGGTAAGGCTGCATTCACAGTGGAAGCAAGTATATAGAATTATGTTCAAATTAAAGGTCAAACAGATAAACATAAAAGTGCCTATCTACAGGATGGGAGATACCTGACTAGGTGTGTAAAGGTCTTGAGGGTTTTGTTGATCAGAAGTTGAGTCTGAGATGCTGGCATGAGGCTTTTCTTAGCAAATACAACCTTAGCCTACTGCACAGGCTGAGTGTTCTTTCCCCAAGTTCATACATTGAAAATTAATCCCTAAGGTGATGTGTTTGGAGGTGGTGCCTTTGGAGGTGATTAAATCATGAAGATGGAGTCCTCATGAATGGAGTTGGTACCCTCATTACAAAGACCCTAGAGAGTTCCCTTGGCCTTTCTGTGATGCGCATGCTGAGATGCTTTAGTCATGTCTAACTCTTTGCGACTCTATGGACTATAGCCCACCAGGCTCCTCTGTCCATGGGATTCTTCTGGCAAGAATGCTGGAGTGGGTTGCCATGCCCTCCTCCAGGGCATCTTCCTGACCCAAGGATCGAATCTGAGTCTCCTGTGGCTCCTGCATTGGGCAGGCAGATTCTTTACCACTAGTGTCACCTGGGAAGCCCTTCTATCATGTGAGGACAGGAAGTGGACCCTCACCAGATATCAAACATGCTGGCACTTTGATTTTGGACTTCCCAGCCTCCAGAACTGTGACAAACACATTTGTGTTTATAAGCCACTCAGCCCATGGCATTTTGTTATTAGAGCCTGAATGGATTAAGACAGCTACATTAATCAGAGTGCAGTGTTCAGATCAAGGAAAGCAAAAGATCTGCTGTTTATTGCACCAGAATGAACAGTCTTGAAATATTATGTTCAGGTACCTTTGCAACCACCTTTTTATCATTTCACTGAAGGTTTGAGCTTCTCTCTTAGCAATGGATAAAATGAATTGGCAGGAAGACAGATTTGTAACATCATCCAAACTGCTTATCATTTTGTAGTTGATGACTCTGATGATATATTTCGATTTGGGTGAACTTTCTTCTTTTCTCAAGTGAGATGCTTCCTCTGGGCTTGATCTGAAAAGCCAGTTATGTTGCTTAATTTTCTGTTTAAGAGAGCCAGGCCACATTTCTTTTTGACCATTTAATTCTCATATTATGTTACCTTTCCTTCATCTCTCCACTCTACTCCTTCTCAATATTGCACCTCTTTTTCTGCTCCTTCCCAATTATGTACTCCCACCTTCCTGCTGGGTAGTTCCTAATTTGCTACCTTTCATGATCTACTCCCTCTCTTTCTCTTCTATTTAAGGGTTTCATTTTTTTGTTTTGCAGCCACTTAGCCTAATTTCACCAGGGATTTTCATAGCTTGGTAATGACTTGTATAATAATACAACTTTGAGATTATACATTTGTTTAAAATATAGTGACATTCAGTGCTCTAGCCAAAAGGAGATTAATGGCAAGAATTTTGGAACTTGTAGCAGGCTGGTGCAGGGGAGCTTTCTTTCTTGAGGAGCCTCATCATTATAGTGGGCAGTGCATGGTTGTGGTGGGCAAGGATGACTGGCCTTTCAGCACTTGTGATGTTCATTTCTTATGTAGAGGTGAGGGCTTGGCACAGAGGGATTAGAGACTGGGGCAGAAACTTTGTGTTATTGAGGTTATTTGACTCTGCTTTTATATCCTGTGACTTGAAAGGTCTGCTGACATTTGGATATTAAAAAAAAAAGATTTATTTATGTATTTTGTGGCTGTGCTGGGTCTTTGTTGCTGCACTCAGGCTTTCTCTAGTTGTGACAAACAGACTTCTCACTGTATGGCTTCTCTTATGGAGCATGGGCTCTAAGGCGTGGGCTCAGTACTTGTGGCAAACAGGCTTAGCTGCCCTGTGCCATGTGGAACCTTCCCGGACCAGATATCAAACCCATGTCTCCTGCATTGGCAAGCGGATTCTCCATCACTGGACCATGAGAGAATTCCTGATATTTGGATTTGATCTCATTTAGCTGGGAGTCTTCTGGAATCTGGGACTGGCTTTTATTATGATGATGACTATTTTAGGCCATGCCGAACCAATGGAGGAAGAATATGAGGTGAGTAGAAGTTTTAGAGACCAATTAAGCCAG
This sequence comes from Aepyceros melampus, assembly GCA_006408695.1. Classification (NCBI taxonomy): domain Eukaryota; kingdom Metazoa; phylum Chordata; class Mammalia; order Artiodactyla; family Bovidae; genus Aepyceros; species Aepyceros melampus. The sequence continues at coordinate 26,083 of SJXQ01000769.1, read as the reverse complement.
GTGACTGAAGCTGCAATTTAAATAAATTGCAGAGTACTTATTATTCTGTGCCTTTTCACACTTTAACTACACACATGGATCTCAATTTCCATCTATATGAATCTCATTCTCGTCTATAATGAGGGGAACTGGTATACCATTTTGCAATCATTTTTACTGCAGAGCTCATACACTCCTCTTGCAGATCTTTCATAATCTTTTTTTGGAGGGGGTTACAAATTATGTCAGTCATGGGGAGTGATTAATGTAAGAGGTGAAGCCTCATGTGGAAGAAATTTTAGTGTGGCACTAAGCCAATTGTGATTGCCTTAGTCCCTGCAAAGAAAAATGATGCATGACAGTCTTCAAGTAAAGTGAAAGAAGTGAAAGGGTTAGTTGCTCAGTCTCCCTGTGTACTTTCATAGATGCGTGTCTTCTATGCTTTAAGGAAAGGAGGTTGCAGAAAGGATGATGAAAAGGAAAAAGAAAAAAAATAATTTTTTGCTCTTGGGTTTTATAATTTTGGAACCCAGGGCAGAGCAATAGTGAGACAGAAGGCACGGAAGGCCAATTTTTGGCTCTGACCTTGAGAGAGACACGGGAGAGCTGTGGGAAACCAGTGGGCCCCTGGAGTCTTCAAGGCTGGGAAAAGGGAAATAGGACTGGAATTCTACAATAGGCAGCATGAAGAGGCCTGGTAGCAACACAGATGGCAGCCTCAGCGGATGCAGCATGGAAGGGGGATGACATCTTGGGACTAAGGGGATGTGTCACATCTCAGGGACACTCGCAGAACAGACACCTCAAAAACCTTGACACTGTGTAGTCTCCTCCACCCCACCCCGGGTACAACCCTTAGAAAATAAGAAAGTCCTAAATTGACTAAGTGTACTTCCCTCGATCAGTGGGAGAGTCTGAAGGTTAAAGCCTAGGTTTAAATCTTGTTCTTTTTTCTATCTGTGTGACTCTAGCTGAGTTACCTAACCTTTCTGAGCTGGTTTACTCCTCTCTAAGATAAGTCTTAACCTCATAGGAATTTAGGAAGACAGAATAAGATAAACTTGTGAGCCCATTATGTTGTCTAGCAGGAAAGTATCTCAAAATTATTTGTTTCTCTTAATGCTCCTCTGGAGAGCCTGTTTAATGTAAAGGTGTAGAACATAAATTAAAACTGGCTTGAAATAAAATTTGTAATTTAAACATCGAATCAGCAGCAATTAAAGTCACATGTTCACTTGCCACCTTGTCCAGGGGTGGATTGGAATCGCCCTATTCACTGCAACCGGTGATCAATGCAGTTGGACCACCTAGAAGGCAGAGTAGGCATGGGGCCCTCTCTCTCTCTTGGAAGCTTGCAAGAGCTTTCACCTGTTTTCAACCCAAATCTTCCTTTCCTTCTGGCAAGCACTAAGAGAATGGTTCAGCAGTTTTCATTCAGCTGCTGCCAAGCTTGAAAATCCTGGAGGTGCTCTTTATTGTCAGATCTTGAAATGGAACTTCAATGGAGAGAATGTGTTTTCAGAATAATGTATTTTGAATGCCTTCTCACTTTGGTGGGAAGAAGAGGCACAGATGGCTGACTCAGGACATGTGTCAGCTCCTTCCTCATGCCAGGCATCAAGTGAACCTAGGCTGTAGGAGAGCTGTTTCAGGAGACGAGCAAAGGCTGAAAGAACTCAGAAAGTGCTTGGATGGTATGGTCCCTGGACCACCATTAAGAGCAACTGTTTTGGGTAATCAAAGGGCCTCCCCTCAGAGATAATGCTGACTTCTTGAGTATTTATTGCTTTGCAGACCCTGAATAGTAGGAGTTGGTCTCTGTCATTTTCTTTAGGAGCTGTTCTATTAGAGAGAGGGGCTTGGATGAGAACAACCAGTGGCTGGGAGATCGGATCTCTCCACCCAGCAGCAAGCTTGTCAAGATGTAGATTTCCTGACTGGACCTGCTACCCTCCAGCTGGGCCAAGTGGTGAGGTTGCTGGCTGAATGACACTCTTGAAGCTCTTCTTCAAAGTTGTTGCTAATTTCCTGATCCTCTGATCTGAAGATCCCCAAACAGCAGCTTCCTTGTTTCCAACTGCTTCATTTTCTCATTCCTAAACACTGCTGAACTCTCACCAAGTTAGCTAAATTCATTCAGGTTTCAGAGAACAGAGAAACTCAGGTTATCCACAGTGATTAGCATTATTGTTGGGAGGCATGACAAGAAAGAAGATGGAAAGTCTGCTTAGGAGCCAAGTAGTTTGCTTCAAGGAGCTGAGCAGATGTTTCTATTTTAACAGTAGCTCTACATACATGCCTACGGGGCCTTCCCCAATGGCTCAGTGGTAAAGATTCTACCTGCAATGCAAGAGCCACAGGAAACACAAGTTTGATCCCTGAATCAGGAAGATTCCCTGGAGAAGGAAATGGCAACCCTCTCCAGTGTTCTTGCCTGGAGAATCCCATGGACAGAAGAGCCTAGTGGGCTACAGTCCATGGGGTCACAGAGTCAGACATGATTTAAGCGACTTAGCACACGCGCACACTAGATGTCTATGTTCATTTGCTAGGGCTGCCTCAACAAACTTCATAATCCGGGTGGCTTAAGCAGTAGAAATGTATTATTTCATGTTTCTGCAGGCGTCTGAAATAAATGTATTGGCAGAGTTGCTTCCTATGAGGACCATGAGAGAAACTCTGCTCCATGTCTCACCCCTAGCTTTTGATGCTTTGCTGGCAATCTTTGGCATTCTTTGTCATGCAGACACTTCACCCCAGTCTCTTCCTTTATCCTCATGTGGTCTTCTCCCTGTGTATGTGTCTGTTTCTGTATCTCCCCTTTTTGTAGGAGACCAGTCATATTGAATGAACACCCACACTAATGACTCAGTTTGCACTTGATTACCTCTTCAGGGACCCTGTATCTGAACAAGGTCACATTCCAAGATACTGAGGGTTAGGATTTGAACATAGGGATTTGTAGGTAACAAAATTCAGCCACCAAAAGTGTTTAACAATCACTCTTATTCTTGGTCCCTCAGACTCAGCCAGATTCCTGAATAAGTTTATCCTTTCTTAGTTTCTATAGAGATTTTATCTTATCCACTAGAGTCTTTGGTCAATATTCAAACTCCCTGAGAATCCCACTGGCTTAATTGTTCGCTGTCTGGTACAGAGCATCCCTCTGGCCAGGTTCTGCTGTGGGCTACTCCATGACTTCTGTTGGCCTTGCAGGACTGACCTTGGGCCAATCAGCTGGCCATGATCTGGTCTCAAGAAGGACAGATGTCAGCCTATGCAGAATTATCCCCCAATGCTGCTTTTCTCAGAAGGTGGCTGTGGACATGAGGACGTGCCTGGCTTTCAGAGTGGCTACATGACCTGCACTGTGCCAAGCCTTTGAGGTTCAGAGAAAAGACTATTGTTCCTCTTCAGTACATTCTTTGTTTAGATGTGCCAAATGCTTGGCTCATAAAATGGAGAAATCTCTGGCCTGGGCAGATTTGATTTTCACGGTTCTCCTGACTTTGAGAAGCTCCTTATAGAGCCATCACTAGTTTCAGAGGCTACTGGTATGTTAAAAAATAATTAAAAAACAACTGTAGAAGATTACAGATATTGCAATAGAAATGCTTAGACTATTCCTAAGATAATTACTCATTAGGCAGTCTAGCAAAGAAACACAGGCTTATAAGTTATATGATGACTATCTTTTAAAAACATATTTATTGAATTAATTAATTTATTTGGCTGCACTGGGCCTTAGTTGTGGCATGCAAGATTTTTTAGTTATAGCATGTAGGATATGGTTCCCTGATTAGGGATCGAACCTGGGCCCTATGCTTTGAGAGCGGAGAGTCTTAGCCATTGGACCATCAGGGAAGTCCTTTGACTGTCTTCTTTATTCTACCCTGTCAGAGTGGCTAGTGAAAGTGAAAGTGTTAGTCAGTCAGTCGTGTCTGATTCTTTGCAAACCCGTGGACTGTAGCCTGCCAGGCTTCTCTGTCCATGGAATTCCCAGGCAAGAATACTGGAGTGGGTTGCCATTCCCTTTTCCAGGCAATCTTCCTGATCCAGGAATCGAACCTAGGTTTCCTGCATTGTAGATGATTCTTTACTGTCTGAGCCACCAGGGAAGCCCAGAGTATCTAGTGGCTATGTCTAATCTCCTTTGAGGATTCTATCAATGTCTAAAATTCAGGAGGTTTGTGAATGTGACTCCAGACTGGATAGTGTTCCTATCTACTCCAAATCTACTCCTTTTGTCCATTGGGAAGGACTGGAGACCAGAAATACAGGCCCAGATTGGGTTTTACTAAATTTACTTGGTTTTCTATAGGTTCTAATATCAACCACTGAATTGTTACGTAAGTCAAGCAGCCTACATTCCATGTAAAAATTCCCTTTGATTTTATAGGGATTGTTAAGCTATACTCTGTGCCTAATGGTGCACTAGGCTCCCAGGAGAATACAAAATTCATTGAGGCAAAGTGTTGTTTCTGAGAAGCTCTCAGTGGGTGTAATTTCTTGGTGATAATCACTTTGTATTTGTTATGAATCTTTCATTTCAGTTCTGGGCTTCAGGCATGTGGGTGGCCTGCCCATAACCCTTGCACATCTCTAGCATTCCTCCATATGTACTGACTCTAGAATTTCTTATCAACTTACAGACTTTATAGTTTTCATTTTCCTTTTGATGAGACTAGCCATTTAGCCTTCCTGCTTCTCCACCAGCATTTCCTAAGGTTTATGTGGCTCAACTAAGTGTAAAGAGTTTTTTTTAACAAACATATACTTCCATAATTTTCTTCTCAGTGTGTTCAACTTAATGTCCTCATTTCTGTTTTGAAAGCAAGATGAATTGTGAGGGGTTCACAGAGAACTGATTTCTTGAGAGCTGGGTGATCCTTGGCAACATGCATCAGATTTTGCTGACTAGTTACTCTAGGGTAAAAACAAAACAAAACAAATAAGACATTACCTGAGAGAGATTTTATTTATCTGGTTTTCCCTGATCAAATAAAACCAGTGAATTCAGTTGTTTTATTTTTTGAATGGTGAAATTTACTCAAATACTCCTGGTTCAAGAAGAGACTGTTTTTTGTTTATTTTTGCAACAGTCACCTTTCTATTAGAAGTTAGAAGTTGAAATGGCCTTCATTGATCTTTCCCTTGCCATCTTTGTGCTATTTGAGCACTTAACGTCTTATTCTGTTTTTTTCTTAAGTGACTTATTCCTGCATATTTTAGGAATTTAAACTCTTGGGATATTAAAGCCAAAAAGTATAATAGGTTATAAATCTCTTGTTTTCCAGCTTTTTCCTTATTAGAAATACCCATTGTATTTCTAAGAATTCTATGGTTTGTAATCCTTAAGTAAGTAAGCAAGTAAAGTCACTCAGTCGTGTCCAACTCTTTGTGACCCCATGGACTGCAGCTCACCAGGCTCCTCAGTCCATGAGATTCTCCAAGCAAGAATACTGGAGTGGGTTGCCATTTCCTTCTCCAGGGGATCTTCCAGACCCAGGGATCGAACCCAGGTCTCCCGCATTGGAGGCAGACGCTTTAACCTCTGAGCCACCAGGGAAGTCCTTGTAATCCTTAAATCTGTCAGAAATTCATTAGAATAAGTAACTGAAGGCATAGAGTTGCCATTCTAACTAACTTATTATCAAGCTGAGAAGTAGCTAAGCACAAAGCAACTTTATGTTCTAGTTTTCTTGTAAGGTTTGGTGATGAATAAATTAGAAAGTTTTATTAACTTATTTCAAAATACCGAACATATCAAAGACCCCATACCTCCAGACTTCCAATTTTATGGACCACTGATATGAGTTTGTTCAGCCATTTAATAGACAATGAAGTTAAGAGCTAAAAAAATTAAATACTGTGACTAAAGGTCATATAGATATTTTATTTTCAAGATGAATAATAGTGATAAATTAATGGACAGTAATTATAGCTTTGGGAATGTTCTAGTGGGATAGAGCCCAGAGTTTGTACAGCTTGCTTACATCAAACTATTAAAAAAAATTAATTGTGAGTCTTTCTCTCTGTTTGTGTCTCTCTGTCTCTCTCATCTCTCATCATGATCTCTTACATTCTACCATTGCACTGCCATTATAGGTATTTATGTTTTACCTTGATACTGTCTTCAGAGCAATAGAGAAGGAGCACAGGAAGTAAGGCAGGCATGAACTGCTCACAGCTCAGAGGAAAGGATGTGAAGCAAGAATGAGAAAGCTGGCAGGCATCTTTTCAGTATCCCTCCGGAGAGACCTCATGTCTCTGTCTCCCGGGGGCTTCTGTCTGCTTTTCCCTTCCTTTCTCTTCTGTCAGTGTACAGGGAAAAAGGTGGCTCAGGTCAGGTGCCCAGCTAAGAATGACCAGAGCTTCTGAATTCCCAGGAGAGATCTGATCGACCTCCTTGTGTCAGCTGGCTGTGCATGTTCTTTGAATGATCTCAGAGGCTGGCAATTGGAAGACTGCTCTCTAACTTCAAGAGTGTCAAGAGTCATGGGTTTAACGCTCTATAGTACACAGACTGCTTTCCCCAAGCATTAAGTACTTTAATTTTCACTACAAACCTAAGAGTGGATATTTACTAGTGTTCCCATTATATGCAAGAGGGAACTGGGGTGTAGAGGGAATATACAGTATATGTGTCTCTAGGGATGCTGAGCAAAGCACTACAAGCTCAGTGGCTTAACAGAAATTTATTATCTCACAGCTAGAAGCCTGAAATCAAAGTGTCATCAGAGTTGGTTTACTTTAGGGGCTCTGAGGGGAAATCTGGTCCATGCTTCTCCCCTAGCTTCTTGGAATGACCAGAAATCCTTGGCATCCTTGACTTGTAGCTGCATCATTCCAGTCTCTGCCTGTGTCTTCACAAGGCCTCCCCCCACTTGTATCTGTGTCCAAATTTTCCTCTTCTTCAAAGGACCCTGGTCGGAGTGGATTAGGTTTCCCAGGTGGTGCTTAGTGGTAAAGAACCCACCTGCCAATGCAGGAGATATAAGAGACAAGAGTTTGATCCCTGAATTGGGAAGATCCCCTTGAAGAGGGTATGGCAACTCACTCCAGTATTCCTGCCTGGAGAATCCCATGGTCAGAGGAACCTGGCAGGCTACAGTCCATAAGGTTGCAAAGAATCAGACAGGACTGAACCAACTTAGCACACACACACACACATATTGGATTAAAGGTCTACCCTACTTTAGTAAGACCTCCTAACTTAGTTAATTACATCCACAAAGACCCTATTTCAAAATAAGGTCACATTCTGAGGATCAGGATTTAGGATTTCAGCATAATATAACAAGGATTAATCTTAACTGAGAGCTTGCCCAAGCTTTGAACCGAAACTCAGAACTCCCACCTTTTCCAAGGAGCCCACTCTTTCACTGGTTGTTTTGGCAATACTAAAGCAGAAAATTACAATGACTCATTTACCCTCTTTTGTTTGTCACTGAATTAAGCAGTTATTTGATGGAGTAAATAAAGCCCCCGCTGCTTTGTCGTTCACCATACTTAATCATACCAGATGCGAGGGTAGGAATTTGGAAAGGAAAACTTTGTGATCAGCCAATTGTTTTGTCTCTTTCCAAGGAAAATAAAATGACATGGAAGTTCCTTTAAAAACATAAAATAGAGCTACTGTATGTTCCTGCAGTCCCAATCCTGGGCATATATCCAGAGAAAAACACCATCCGAAAGGATACATATACCCCAATGTTCATTGCGGCACTGTTTACAATAGCCAAGACATGGAAGAACCCTAAATGTCCATTGACAGAGGAATGGATAAAGAAGATATGGCACACGCGCGCGCGCACACACACACACACACACACACACATCCACCCCAGCATATTACTCAGCCATTAAAAAGAATGAAATAATGCCATTTGCAGCAACATGGATGGACCTAGAGAGTGTCATACTGAGTGAAGTCAGTCAGATAGAGGAGAAATATCATATAACAGACCTTATATGTGGAATCTAAAAAGAAATGATACAAATGAACTTACAAAATAGAAGCAGAGTCACAGACTTAAAGAAGGAACTTATTGCTGCTGAGGGGAAGGGTAGGGGGAAGTGATAGTGTGCGATAGACATGTGCACACTGCTGTATTTAAAATGGATAACCAACAAGGACCCACTGTATAGCACAAGGAACTCTGCTCAATGTTATGTGGCAGCCTGGATGGGAGGGGAGTTTCAGGGAGAATACAGGCATATGTATGGCTGAGTTCCTTTGCTGTTCACCTGAAACTCCCATTGTTTGTTAATCAACTGTAGTCCAATAAAAAACAAACAATTTTAAAAATGGGGTAAAAGTAAGGCTTTAAGAGAACTGACACGATAAATATACCTGATGCTATTGCTTAAGTGGTTAGTATGGATAACCTTTGTAATTTACTTTCAGAGTATTCCAGTTCTCCCAGCCCACCACAGTCTCAACCACATTGAAATCTCAAAACATTGGATGCTTAAAAGAAAAATAAATCCTCTGAATATGACCATGCACTAAAAGGAAAAGATGGAAATGATGCTAGTGTTTGAGTTCTCTATTGCCCTACTCTTTGACCCAGAATAGGAAATTCCATTTATTTAGTTTTTTTTTTAGAATGGGATATGGATAGAGTGATCATATAATTTATCATAAAGTGAAGTTTTCAAGAGTGAAAGGTATGCTAAGAATTCATTAAAATTGTATTGTTTGAAAATATTTGTTGATTATCAAATCATTCTATTTTAATTGTTGAATATGTAGACTAGAATCATTAGAAGTATACTTTCAATATCTATTTTTAAAATTTCTAAATTAGTTTTTATTGGAGTATATTTGCTTATGTCATATGTATTGGAATATGCTGTGTTAGTTTCTACTATATAGGAAAGTGAATCATATACATGTATACATATAGCCCCCATTTTTTGGAGTTCCTTCCCATTTAGGTCACTACAGAGTGCTGAGTAGGGTTTCCTGAGCTATACAGTAGTCAAAATCTATTTTAAAAAATTTACCATAATTAACCTCCAATTAAAATAAATAAATTTACATTAAAAATTTATATGTGAATAATACCTGGCGTGCTGCGATTCATGGGGTCGCAAAGAGTTGGACATGACTGAGCGACTGAACGACTGAACGGAACGGAATAAGGTAAAAGAGACACAGATATAAAGAACAGACTTTTGGACTATGTGAGAGAAGGCAAGGATGGGATGATATGAGGGAATAGCATTGAAATATGTTTATTACCATATGTAAAATAGATGACCAGTGCAAGCTTGGTGCATGAAGCAGTATACTCAAAGCTGGTGCTCTAGGACAACCCAGAGGGGTGAGGTGGGAGGGAGGGGTTTTCAGATGGTGGGACACATGTACACCCATGGCTGATTCATGTTGATGTATGGCAAAAACCGCCACATTATTGTAAAGTAATTAGCCTCCAATTACAATAAATTATACAGAGTGAAGTAAGCCAGAAAGAAAGACACCAATATAGTATACTAATGTATATATATGGAATTTAGAAAGATGGTAACAATAACCCTGTATGTGAGACAGCAAAAGAGACACAGATGTATAGAACAGTCTTTTGGACTCTGTGGGAGAGGGCGAGGGTGGGATGATGTGGGAGAATGGCATTGAAACATGTATATTATCATATGTGAAATGAACCGCCAGTCCAGGTTCGATGCATGAGACAGGGTGCTCAGGGCTGGTGCACTGGGGTGACCCAGAGGGATGGGATGGGGAGGGAGGTGGGAGGGGGTTCAGGATGGGGAACACATGTACACCTGTGGTGGATTCATGTCAATGTATGGCAAAACCAATACAATATTGTAAAGTAATTAGCCTCCCAAAATAAATAAATAGAAGAAAAAAATAAAATCTTAATTAAATTAAATATCTGAATATAAATATTTGAAAATAATATAAGCAGTCTAATTATTCCTGATAGGCATGTATCTTGATCAGTTTCCTAGCAGTATCTACCTCTAATGTTGTGTCACTATAATATTTCTCAAGAATGTATTTTTTTTAATTGTTGTTGTAGTTCAGTCGCTCAGTCATGTCCAACTCTTTGTGGCCCCATGGACTGCAGCATGCCAGGCTTCCCTGTCCTTCACTATCTCCCTTCACTAAACCCTTCACATGAGTTTCCTCAAACTCATGTCCACTGAATCAGTGATGCCATCCAACCATCTCATCCCCTGTCACCCCCTTTTCTTCCTGCCCTCAGTCTTTCCCAGCATCAGGGTCTTTTTCAGTGAATCAGCTCTTCACGTCAGATGGCCAAAGTACTGGAGCTTCAGCTTCAGCATCAATCCTTTCAGTGACTATTCAGGGTTGATTTCCTTTACGATTGACTGATTTGATCTGCTGCTGTCTAAGGGACTCTCAAGAGTCTTCTCCAGCATCACAGTTTGAAAGCATCTATTCTTCAATACTCAGTCTTCTTTATGGTCCAACTCTCTCATCTGTACATGACTACTGGGAAAACTATAGCTTTGACCATTGTTGGCAAAGTGGTGTCTCTGCTTTGTAATACGCTGTCTAGGTTTGTAATAGCTTTTCTTCTAAGGAGCAAGCATCTTTTTATTTCATGGCTGCAGTCACCCTCCACTGTAACTTTGGAGCCCATGAAAATAAGGTCTGTCACTCTTTCCACTGTTTCCCCTTCTATTTGCCATAAAGTGATGGGACCAGATACCATGATCTTAGTTTTTTGAATGCTGAGTTTTAAGCCAGCTTTTTCACTCTCTTCTTTTACTTTCATCAAGGGGTTCTTTAGTTCCTCTGTGGTTTCTGCCATAAGGATGGTGTCATCTGCTTAAGTTATTGATATTTCTCCCAGCAATCTTGATTCCAGCTTGTTCTTCATCCAGCCCAACATTTCGCATGATGTACTCTGCATATAAGTTAAATAAGCAGGGTGATAATATTCAGCTGTGACATACTCTTTTCCCAATTTTGAACCAGTTTGTTGTTCCATGTCTGGTTCTGACTGTTGCTTCCTGACCTGCATACAGATTTCTTAGGAGGCAGGTAAGGTGGTCTGATATTCTCATCTCCTGAAGAATTTTCCACAGTTTGTTGTGATCCACACAGTCAAAGGCTTTTGCATAGTCAGTGAAGCAGAAGTTTTTCTGAATTTTCTTTGCTTTTTCTATGATCCAGTGGATGTTGGCAATTTGATGTCTCGTTCCTTTGCCTTTTCTAAATCCAGCTTGAACACTGGAAGTTCTTTGTTCATGTTCTGCTGAAGCCTAGCTTGAAGGATTTTGAGCTGACATGTGAAATGAGTGCAATTATATGGTAGTTTGAGCATTCTTGGGCATTGCCCTTCTTCGGGATTGGCATGAAAACTGACCATTTCCAGTCTTGTGGCCACTGTTGAAATTTCAAATTTGCTGGCATATGGAGTACAGCATCATCTTTCAGAATTTAAAATGATTCAACTGGAATTCCATCATCTCCACTAGCTTTATTCATAGTAATGCTTCCTGAGGCCCACAACTTCACACTCCAGGATGTCTGGGTCTAGGTGAGTGACCACACCATCATGGTTATGTGGGTCATTAAAACCAATTTTGTACAGTTCTGTGTATTCTTGCCACCTCTTCTTAATCTCTTCTGCTTCTGTTAGGTCTTTACTGTTTCTGTCCTTTATCGAGCCCATCTTTGCATGACATGCTCCCTTGGTATCTCTAATTTTCTTAAAGAGATCTCTAGTCTTTCTCATTCTGTTATTTTCCTCTGTTTCTTTGCATTGTTCATTCAAGAAGGCTTTCTTGTCTGTCCTTGCTGTTCTGTGAAACTCTGCATTCAGTTGGGTATATGTTTCCCTTTCTCCTTTGCCTTTCATTTATCTTCTTTTTAACACTTCCTCAGAAAACCATTTTTCCCTCTTGCATTTCTTATTCTTTGGGATGCTTTTGGACCACCTCCTGTAGAGTATTATGAACCTTTGTCCATTGTTCTTCGTGGACTCTATCAGATCTAATCCCTTGAATCTATTTTTTTTAATACAGTCTTATTATTTAAAATTTTTTTCATAAATTGCCTGCAATATTCTTCGAAGTTGCATTTTATGATTCATAAAATTGAAATTGTTGTCATATTCAGTGGGCTTTTAGTGATAGGCTGTAATATTTTTTATCAATAAATTAAAATGATTGCTCTATAGATGCTGAGATACCTGGACCAAGAGCGAATTCAGCTAAATGATCAGCATTCTTTTTTTTTTTTCTTCAATATTTTTTTGCTTTTAAATGTGTAAAATTTAGTATAAATATTTTGACAGGTACTTTTTTGGGGAGAATCTATTCAGAGCTCATTTATTTAACAAATATTTTTACAAGTTCAAAGCCTCATAAATAAGTTTTTTAAATAATGGTTTTGGTTGTTTCACCAAACTTAAACATTTTTTTTCCCCTCAAATGAACTTTTTAGCTGAATTTATAGTAATATCTGAAAAAATGTCTGATGTTTTACTTTCAACAGAAGGAACTTCCCAAAACTTTACTTTTATACTGTGAATTAGATGGCAAAAAAGAGAACTATTATGGAATTAAATTGATTGATTTTCTATTTGAAGCACCTAATAATTCTGATCTAAAGCTAGTGTCATCTGTGTGCAGAGCTTTTCTTCTGCTAATGGAGCCAACACATTGACAGCTATTACTTATTTTTTTATACTAGGATATTTGAAACAGAAAGTGGAGAAACAATTTAAATAATTTTTGATTTTGAAAAGTCATGCTTTACCTAGTGATATAGAAATGTACTTTCTGCAACTTTATTTGTTGAATCCACTTTTCAACTCTTAAGAGTACTACTAATCTTGGAAGAGACCGCATGCACTCGGTAGCAAGACGGCTTAGACTCAATTTTTCACATTGATTTCTCATACATCTAAGCTTTAATTTCTCATATTTGCCATTGAACCCTCCCTTTCAAGGCCTAGCAGCTTCATGCATCTTGCAGACTTCAGCATAGGTTGTGGGAGTTGTCCACCCACTGACTGACCATTGCCAGCAGCAGCACGAGATGCTTCTCCCAATACCTTGGCTAGAAGGAGGTTCTAGTCCTTGGATGCTAGTGGCAGAGCACACCTTGTTTTATCAGGGGAAACTCTGCCTGTACCCTGGAACTAGGTTGTCTAAAAAGCATCTGAAAAGTAGTTGAGTTATCACTGCTTATCTTTCAGATTTAACCAAAGATTGAATTTTTGTTTTTGTCTTATCTGTTAAATGATCATTCAGATTTCACACCTGTTAGAGAGTGAGAACCCCGCTCAATGCACATGTGTCTCACACACTAGACTGATCCATGGCAGAAGCTAGAAGCACAGAGTAGAAATCTGTATGTTCCATTTCAACTTGCAAAAAATACAACTGTTAAGGAGAACACTTTTATTATAAGATGAAAACTCTGGAATAAATTCTAATCAGGCTGGAAACAGATATACACATAGAAATGGGTGTTTAATTGCCCTGTGTATGACAGAGATGAGGTAATGGCTCCTAGCATGGCTGTGCAACTTCATATATCAGTTTGGATCTGGGAGCTGGTGGTAGAGTTGTGCCAAGGGTATCATACTAATAAGATGGCTGCAAACCCTACATAGCAGCCCCATTCTGGGACTTAGAATGAGATCATTCATAGTCACCTCCAACTGATAGTGTGTCACTAAGTGTTCAGCAGCTGGCCGGGGCAGGGTAGAGAGGAGAGAGGGAGGAAGGAAGATTTTTAGTATTTGATGATTTTTGTAATGTACATGCTCTTACCACTGCTGCACAGCTGCCAAACTTGCAGTTGGGAAGGGATGTATACAGTTGGCCAGTGCACAGTGTTATGTTCTAGTCTGCCTCTCTGGAAGCTCTGTGAACCCTGTTGTTTGTTTGTTTGTTTGTTTGTTTTTGGAGGCTTCATTACAAAGGCATGATTGATTAAATCATTGGCCATTGGTGATTGATTCAGCCTGCTCCCCTCCCAGGAGGTCAGGGGACTTAACTGAAATTTCAGCCCTGTAATCCAACAAGGTTGGTTCTTCAGCCCCCATCCTTAAAGTCATTTGTGGGTCACCTTATTAATGTAACAACAGAAACCTTTACTGAGCTCATGCTTGAAATCTCGAGTTTTAGCAGCTTTGTGCCAGCTACTGAGACAAAGACCAAATACTTATTTCGTATTATAAATCGTAATACCACACATAACCATTTATATTTGTGATGGGTACTGAGCCAAAATATGCTGTCTAAACCTCAAGCAGTTTGCATAATTCTACCCTGGTCAATACCGAGGGAAAAAAAAACCCATTGTAGATTACTTTAGCATCTTCTTCTTAAAAAAAAAAATATTTGTCTGCACGGTTTCTTAGTTGCTGCATGTGAACCCTCAGTTGTGGCATGTGAGATCTAGTTCCCTGGCAAGGGATCGAACTCAGGCTCCTTTCATTGGGAGTGTCTAGCCACTGGACCCCTGTTAGGAAAGTCCCCAGCATCTCCTTTTGAATGCCCTATCTTCCCAAATTATATAATGACAAAAAGATTTTTAAGGTATATTGTATACAAATTTTAAGACCTAAACTATTCAAATTGCAGAACACTGACTTAAGTTTGTTGTGTTCTAAACACCACAGGGAAAGTTTCAGTGATTTGAAGAACCTCAAGTAATAAACCCGTGATATATGTGAGTCTGTTCTTGTGTATAAAAATAGAAAACTTGTGTTTTATGCATCAGTTATGGATGTTGTTCTGCAACATTTCCTCATAAAACAGAATGTGCCTTATGCTAATTTGACATAAATATTTCAATATCATTTGGCAAAAAGAGCCAAGATATGACCCTGTCAAAAAACACCTCAACTTTGAGATTGCCACATTCCCCAGTGGTTTCTTTAATTACAGGTTTATAAAGTGAGATGGTCCCAAGCAGGACAGAAATTGAATATACCAATAAGGAAGGAGGAGCTATTTAATAGTAGCAATTATGGAACACTGAAACTAAGCAAGTAGATACAAAGCAAGCAGCACCAAAACAAAAAGTGCTCCATGCTTCCATTATATGGAGCTGTGACAAGTCATTATTCTGTCTTAAGAACTGATGGAAACTGAAATCAGCAAAAGTGAGCTGCTCATAAAACACCAGTGGACATTTATTAATAGGTGTTCCTGGGACACAGGAAGAGAATAGAAATACATCAACATTCTACTCTAGGAAGTTTTCCGGACTTTTGCTGTTTAGGAATTGCCCAGCCTCTGCGGTAGTTGTTATTTGTCATTCCCATTCTTGTGTTAGTTTTATAGTACTCCTTTTTGGTGTATAATGTAGTACCCTTTATGTGTATAAGGGAGGCTCCTGACAGCTTCATATATATTGATACAAGAGAGTCTTCCATGGAGAAATGATTTATTGTAATGGTTTTTATGTTGTTAGAGCTAGAACTGAGACTATGATTTGATCTACTCCACAGCTTCATCCTGTGAAAGAATTCTTTTTTCAAATGTCAGAGATCTTTGCCAGTCAGCTGGACCTGCCCCTCCCAGGTTTATTTTTGCTTCAGTGTATTCTATGAGAAGCAGAGAAAAGGGCCCACTTATAGTGCTCCTTAAACCTTCCCTGTTGATGAGTGGTAATTTCTTACCCTGGAGGAGTCAGGAATGGGTCAGATCTTTGTAATACTTCTTTCACTGGGAGCATAATATCTTTTCATATTATTGGCAACTTTAATGGAGTGGGGAACATGTCTTGTCTTTTATTTAAAAAATTATTATTTATTTGTATTATATGTTTAAATTGGAGTATAATTGCTATTAGTTTCTGTTGTACAATGAAGCAAATCAGTTTTATGTGTGTGTGTGTGTGTGTGTGTGTGTGTGTATCTCCTCTCTAGTTAGGATTGACATATATATGTTACGAGGTGTAAAACAGATAGCCAGTGGGAAATTGCTGTATAGAACAGGGAGCTCGAGTCACTGCTCTGTGATGATCTAGAGGGGTGGGATAGTGGGTAGATGGGAGGAAGTGTATCTTTTCTTAATCTATAAAGTCCTCATGGCTATTTTAGAGATGCTGTAACAGATGATTACTAAATCAGAGATTATTTTCCTGTTCATGGAAGGTCACTTTTGCAATACAGTAGCACCAGAATTGCTTCAAGGGAAGTTAAGGGAAATGTTGAATATATAACAGATGGGACATAGAAACTTAAGTGAGCTTCATCTGAAGTACAAAGACTAATAAACTCTGTTTAGTTTTCTGCCTCTTCCAGATGCCTTGTGAGAAAAGAGTGGGGCTACGGTGAGAGATGGACCAAGATTTAGGGGAATGTATGCAGAGCTGAGCCCGATTTTGAATGTGTTTAGTTTCCTGCAACTTGTTTGGCTAATAACTCCACGCCTCAGGTTGACTAATAGAGCTCATTGCATAAAGTTTCAAAGATGTCTTTTTTTCTGCAGCAGAATGTCCTCAAGGAAGTTCAACTCAATTGCCTTCCTCTGAAAAAGACATGAACTAAGTGATTGTTCGATGGTCCTGGAAGGAAATATCTATTTCACTTGAAGTTTCCATTTTACCCTTAAAACCTAGATTTGATGGTGTGAGAAATGGTTGCCTTCCTTTCTTTCTCCAAGGCTGAGTTACGAGAATCATTAGGTGCTCATTAGACTAATGTGAAGGCAAATAACACCAGTTATGGAACCCATGACTCATTTTAAAATTTTACCAGTTCTCTTTCACTTACTGCCTAAATTGCAAGCTTTCTTGTGACAGTTCAGTTCAGTTCAGTTGCTCAGTCGTGTCTGACTCTTGGTGACCCCATGAATCATAGCACACCAGGCCTCCCTGTCCATCACCAACTCCCGGAGTTCATTCAGACTCACGTCCATCGAGTCAGTGATGCCATCCAGCCATCTCATCCTCTATCGTCCCCTTCTCCTGCCCCGAATCCCTCCCAGCATCAGAGTCTTTCCAATGAATCAACTCTTCACATGAGGTGGCCAAAGTACTGGAGCTTCAGCTTTAGCATCATTCCTTCCAAAGAAATCCCAGGGCTGATCTCATTCAGAATGGACTGGTTGGATCTCCTTGCAGTCCAAGGTGACAGGTAGCTCTGAAACAGTAGATATCAAAATTTATGATTTAAAAATGTTAAGGTGCTTATCTTTAGAAAATTCCTGGTATGAGCCAATAATCAACCTCTTTATTTTCATGTGTGTTTGTGTGTGTGCTCAGCCTCTTTGTTGTGTCTGACTCTTTGTGACTCCATGAACTGTAGCTTGCCAGGTTCCTCTGTCCATGGAATTTTCCAGGCAAGGATACTGGAGTGAGTTGCCATTTCCTTCTTGAGGGGGTCTTTTGAACTCATGGATCAAACTCATGTCTCTTCATCTCCTACATTGGCAGGTGGCTTCTTATCACTGTGCCACCTGGGAATTTCATCTTTGTGTATGTGTGTGTGTGTGTGTGTGTGTGTTAATCACTCAGTCTTGTCTGCCTTTTTGTGACCCCATGGACTTTGGCCGTAAGGCTCTCTGTCCATGGAATTCTCCAGGCAAGAATACTGGAGTGGGTTGCCATTTCCTTCTCAAGAATTTTGTCTTGGGGCATGCCATATGCCAGTTGACTTACTGAATCCTTTCTGGGGAGGGAGGTAGGAGTGGGGTTCAGGATGGGGAGCATGTGTACACCCATGGAAGATTCATGTTGATGTATGGCAAAACAAATACAATATTGAAAAAAAAATCATTTAATCCAAGAAAGGAATAAAAATGTTTGAGAATTCAAAAAAAAAAAAATAAAAATGGGATGAATGAACCAATAAAATGTGAGCTGAAAGAATGCTCAAACTACCGCACAATTGCACTCATCTCACATGCTAGTAAAGCTCAAAATTCTCCAAGCCAGATTTCAGCAATACATGAACCGTGAACTCCCTGATGTTCAAGCTGGTTTTAGAAAAGGCAGAGGAACCAGAGATCAAATTGCCAACATCTGCTGGATCATGGAAAAAGCAAGAGAGTTCCAGAAAAACATCTATTTCTGCTTTATTGACTATGCCAAAGCCTTTGACTGTGTGGATCACAGTAAACTGTGGAAAATTCTGAAAGAGATGGGAATACCAGACCACCTGACCTGCCTCTTGAGAAATCTGTATGCAGGTCAGGAAGCAACAGTTAGAACTGGACATGGAACAACAGACTGGTTCCAAATAGGAAAAGGAGTACGTCAAGGCTGTATATTGTCACCCTGCTTATTTAACTTATATGCAGAGTACATCATGAGAAATGCTGGACTGGAAGAAACACAAGCTGGAATCAAGATTGCTGGGAGAAATATCAATAATCTCAGATATGCAGATGACACCACCCTTATGGCAGAAAGTGAGGAGGAGCTAAAAAGCCTCTTGTTGAAAGTGAAAGAGGAGAGTGGAAAAGTTGGCTTAAAGCTCAACATTCAGAAAACGAAGATCATGGCATCTGGCCCCATCACTTCATGGGAAATAGATGGGGAAACAGTAGAAACAGTGTCAGACTTTGTTTTTTTGGGCTCCAAAATCACTGCAGATGGTGACTGCAGCCATGAAATTAAAAGGCGCTTACTCCTTGGAAGAAAAGTTATGACCAACCTAGATAGTATATTCAAAAGCAGAGACATTACTTTGCCGACTAAGGTCCGTCTAGTCAAGGCTATGGTTTTTCCTGTGGTCATGTATGGATGTGAGAGTTGGACTGTGAAGAAGGCTGAGCACCGAAGAATTGATGCTTTTGAACTGTGGTGTTGGAGAAGACTCTTGAGAGTCCCTTGGGCTGCAAGGAGATCCAACCAGTCCATTCTGAAGGAGATCAACCCTGGGATTTCTTTGGAAGGAATGATGCTAAAATTGAAGCTCCAGTACCTTGGCCACCTTATGTGAAGAGTTGACTCATTGGAAAAGACCCTGATGCTGGGAGGGATTAGGGGCAGGAGGAGAAGGGGACGACCGAGGATGAGATGGCTGGATGGCATCACGGACTCAATGGATGCGAGTCTGAGTGAACTCCGGGATTTGGTGATGGACAGGGAGGCCTGGCGTACTGCGATTCATGGGGTCACAAAGAGTCGGACACGACTGAGCGACTGAACTGAACTGAACTGTTTAAAAAAAATTATTGGAATATAGTTGCTTTACAATGTTGTGTTAGTTTCTACTGTAAAGTAACGTGAATCAGCTATATATATACATACATCCCCTCTTTTTTGGATTTCTTTTCCATTTAGATCACTGTATAGCATTGAATAGAATTCCCTGTGCTATACAGTAGGTTCTTAGTTATCTATTTTATACAAAGTATCAATAGTGTATATATGTCAATCCCCAAATGTCCAATTGATCCTCACTCCTGCTTTCCCCCTTGGTTTGTTCTCTATGTCTGTGTCTCTATTTCTGCTTTGTAAATAAGATTGTCCATACAAATTTTTTCAGATTCCATATGTGTCATTAATATATATTTGTTTCTGTCTTTCTGAATTACTTCACTCTGGTCCATCTATTTCCATCTATATCACTACAAATGACTCAATTTCAAGAACACATCATGCAAAATGCTGGGCTGGATGAAGCACAGCTAGAATCAAGATTGCCAGGAGAAATATCAATAACCTCAGATATGCAGATGACACCACCCTTATGGGAGAATGTGAAGAGGAACTAAAGAGCCCCTTGATGAAAGTGAAAGAGGAGAGTGAAAAAGTTGCCTTAAAGCTCAACATTCAGAAAACTAAGATCATGGCATCTGGTCCCATAACTTTATGGCAAATAGATGGGGAAACAATGGAAACAGTGACACACTTATTTTGGGGGGGCTCCAAAATCACTGAAGATGGTGACTGCAGCCATGAAATTAAAAGATGCTTGCTCCTTGAAAGAAAAGCTATGGCCAACCTAGACAGCATATTAAAAAGCAGAGACATTACCTTGCTGACAAAGTTCTGTCTAGTCAAAGCTATGGTTCTTGAGTCCCTTGGACTGCAGGGAAATCCAACCAGTCAATCCCAAAGGACTGATGATAAAGCTGAAACTCAAACACTTTGGCTACCTGATGTAAAGAACCAATTCATTTGAAAAGACCCTGATGCTGGGAAAAATTGAAGGTGGGAGGAGAGGGGACAACAGAGGATGAAATGGTTGGATGGCATCAAAAACTCGGTGGACATGAGTTTGAGTAAGCTCTGGGAGTTGGTGATGGATAGGGAAGCCTGGCACGCTGCAGTCCATGGGCTTGCAAAGAGTCAGGCATGACTGAGTGACTGAATTAAAGCATGCTTAGTAATTCTCCATTGTATGTATGTATCTTCTTTATCCACATCTTCTTTATTCATTCCTCTGTTGGTGTATGTTTAGGTTGTTTCCATGTCCTGGCTATTGTAAGTAGTGCTGCAGTGAACACTGGGGTGCATTTGTCTTTTTGAATTATGATTTTCTCTGGGTAGTGGAGTTGTTGGGTAACATGGTAGCTATATTTTTAGCTTTAAAAGGAACATCCATACTGTTCTTCATAGTGGCTGTACCAGTTTACATTCTGACCAACAGTGCAACAGGACTACCTTTTCTCCACACCCTCTCCAGCGTTTATTGTTTGTATATCCTTTCAACATTATTGCCAGGCAGACATTACTTCCATTTTACAGATGTGGAGGTTGAGGCTCAGAGAGCCAGTAAGCCACAGAGATCAGATAGAGAAGCCTGTTCTTGACACTTGACTACCTTCCAGTGATGACTATGAGTAAGTTAAAGCTGTGGAACCCTCTGAATCTAAGAAGAGGACAAGATTTGGACAGTCCAAGCTGATGATGGCCATAAGGGTGCCCATTGAGGATACCCATATCTGGAGGAGGAATAAAATGAGCATTTATTTTCACTTTAGCTATTCAAGTTGATCTGAAATTATGGGGCCACAACTATCCTTAGGGGCAGGTAAACGCTGATAAATTGTGAGCTTGTAATTTGACTCTATGTTTTTTCTTTCTAAAATTATCTTTCCTATTTATGATATTAGTGTTACCTCTCTTGGAAACCCACTCTAGTATTTTTGCCTGGCAAATCCTATGGACAGAGGAGCCTGGTGGGCTACAAGCCATAGGGTTGCAAAGAATTGGACATGACTGGCTAACACACACTCTTCCTCACCAGTCTGGGGAAGACCTCTGTGGTTGTATATACTCTCTTTAGAGGGGAGCATATATTGATCCACAAATCCTGGATGGTACTTGATGATATCTCATTTCAGTTCTCTCAGTTCAGTCGCTCAGTCATGTCTGACTCTTTGCAGCCTCATGAATCGCAGTACGCCAGGACTCCCTGTCCATCACCAACTCCCGGAGTTCTAGTTTAAGCAAATATCTTCAACTTGTACAAGCTATTGGAGGTAAGAAAAATAAAAACCTTTAACAAAAACTTCATAAAACTGAAAACAAAGGAAATAAGATATTTGATATATGAAAGTAAAGATCTACAGTATGTCATGAGTTTAAAGACTATTTTGTTTGAGGATTAGATGAATGATTCAGACATTATTCTACTATTTGAAAGGTATAGAATATTACAGGCTTTTCCCTGTAAATTCTTTTTTGACCCTCTTATTCCCTCTTGGTCTTTCTGATTTGGGGATTTATAGCTACTGCACATCAATTTCCACTTACAGACATAGCAGATGTGATTATAATGTGCTCCATGCATTAGTTCCAATTATTTTGTTTAAAAAGTCAATTGTGATTCTGGAAACTGACTTGAGAAGAGAAAAAATAAAAGGTTGATGATAAATTATAGCATATCCCCCTTTTGGGAAAAGGTGTTTGGTGGTAAGCCCCAAGGGATGAGTTTGATTAACATTTTCTTAATAAACTGGGAAAGGAATTAAACAGCATGCAAATAAAAAGAGCAGATGCACCTAAGTGAGCTGATGCCAATGGAAATGGACTTTACATAACTTTTAAATCAAGGCAAATGGAAAGCATATCTAAGAGTAATGTTCAGATGAAACTGGTGGTGACCCTGGGGAAAATGGTTGGAAATGGTTATGACATAAGAGGTATTATGCAATGTCTCCCTTTTATTTTAAAATTTCTGCCCATAGTATCCAGGTATATGCTAACTCTATCTCAATAGGATACTAATTTCTTCATTCTCAGAATATCTATCTAATTTGACACCATCATTTCCTCAGTCACCCTGGCTCAAATCCCTAGAAGCTATCTTTCACTCATTACTTTCCTTTATCTGTAGTCAAATAATAATTAACATTTAACATTTACTACATGAAGGCCACTATGCTAAGCAATTTACATATATCACCTGACTTAATCCTCAGGAAGACCATATGATGTAAGTATTGCTGCTCCCATTTTGTAGATTAAGAAACAACAGGTCTTCCTGGGTAAATTCATCTGGAGAGTTAGCCTGTGGGGTACAACTCACCATCCAGGCATCGCTGTACAGTGTTGCCACACAAAATGGATGAACAGTTGGACCCATTGCTTTTCCTAAAAAGGACAGTGTGGTTGGATGTAGCAGCAAGATCAAGCCCTGAGCCTTTTGAGTGGGAGCATTGACTCCAAGACCCTAGACTACCAGACAACTGACCCTGCTGCTGCTGCTGCTAAGTCGTTTCAGTTGTGTCCAACTCTGTGTGACACCATAGATGGCAGCCCACCAGGCTCCCCCGTCCCTGGGATTCTCCAGGCAAGAACACTGGAGTGGGTTGCCATTTCCTTCTCCAATGCATGAAAGTGAAAAGTGAAAGTGAAGTTGCTCAGTTGTGTCTGACTCTTTGCGATCCCATGGATTGCAGCCCACCAGGCTCCTCAATCCATGGGATTTTCCAGACAGAAGTACTGAAGTGGGGTGCCATTGCCTTCTCACAACTGACCCTAGGGAGTATCAAATAGTGAGAACTCACACAAAGGAAACCACTTGAATACAAGACCCAGCATCACCCAACCACCAGAAGCACCCTGTGCAGGACGCCTCATCTAAACAACAAACAAAACAAAAATATAAACCCAATCATCAGCAGGCAGGATTACCACCTCACTAAGCCTTGCCCATCAGAGGAAAAACAAACAAAAACCCAGCACAAATCTCACCCTATATGAAGCTTACACAAACCACTGGACCAAACTTAGGAGGATAGAAACCAAAAGGAAGAAAGAATTCAACCTTGAAGCCTGGGGAAAAGAGACCTCGAACACAGTAAGTTAAATAAAAAATATGTATATGATGAAAAGACAGAGAAATACTACACAAATGAAGGAAAAATTAGAAACACAGAAGTCCAGATAAATGAAGAGGAAATAGACAAACTACCTGAAAAATAATTCACAATAATTATAGTAAAAATGATCAAAAACCAATGGAGAAAATGCAATAATTAATTAACAAGGACCTAGGAGAATTAAAGAATAAACATACAGAGACAAACAACACAATTACTGAAGTTAAAAATACTCTGGAAGGAACCAATAGTAGAATATCTGAAGCAGAAGAATGAATCAGTGAGCTGGAAGATAAAATGGTGGAAATAACTTCTGAAGAGCAGAATAAAGTAAAAAGAATAAAAAGAACTGAGGGTAGTCTCAGAGACTTCTGGGACAGTATCAAACACACCAACATTCATATTATCAGGTTCTAGAAGAAGAAGACAAAAAGAAAGGGTATGAGAAAAGTTTTGAAGAGAGTACAGTTGAAAATTTCCCCAACATGGAAAAGGAAATAGTCAATCAAGTCCAAGAGGTGCAAAGAGTCCCATACAGGATAAACCCAAGGAGACACATGCCAAGACATGTACTAATCAAACTAACAAAGACTAAATACAAAGAAATAATATTAAAAGTAGCAAGGGAAAAGCAACAAGGAACATTCAAGGGAAACCCCCTACATTTACAGCTGATCTTTCGGCAGAAACTCTGCAGGCCAGAAGGGAATGGCAGGATATATTTAAAGTACTGAAAGCAAAAAAACCTACAACCAAGAGTACTCTACCTGGCAAAGATCTCATTCAAAATTGATGGAGAAATAAAAAACTTTCAGTTCAGTTCAGTTCAGTCACTCAGTCGTGTCCGATTCTTTGCGACCCAATGAATCGCAGCACACCAGGCCTCCCTGTCCATCACCAACTCCCGGAGTTCACCCAGACCCACATCCATTGAGTCCGTGATGCCATCCAGCCACAAGCAAAAATTAGGAGAATTCAGTACCACCAAACCAGCTTTACAGCAAATGTTAAATGGACTTATATAGTCAAGAAATACAAGAGAAGGAAAAAGATCTACAAAATCAACCTCAAACAATTCAGAAAATTGCAGTAAGAACAAATACATCAATAATTACCTTAAATGTAAATAGATTAACTGCTCCAATGAAAAGGCACAGACTGGCTGAATGGATAAAAAAACAAGACCCATATATATGCTGTCTACAAGAAACCAACTTCAGACCTAAAGACACATATAGACTGAAAGAGAGGATGGAAAAATATATTCCATGCAAATGGGAAGCAAAAGAAAGTTGGAGTAGCAATCCTCATATCAGACAAAATAGACCTTAAAATAAAGAAGATTACAAGAGATAAAGAAGGACACTACATAATGATCAAGGGATCAATCCAAGAGAAAGACATAACAACTGAAAGTATCTATGGACCCAACATAGGAACACCTCAATATATAAGACAAATACTAACAGACATAAAAGGAGAAATTGACAGTAACACAACAATAGTAGGAGATTTCACACCCCACTCACACCAATGGACAGAACATCAAAACAGAGAATTAGTAAGGAAATACAAGTTTTAAATGATACATTAGATGAGATGGATCTCATTGATATCTTCAGGACATTCCGTCCAAATGCAGAATAATACACCTTCTTCTCAAGTGCACATGGAACATTCTGCAGGATAATCACACTTGGGTCACAAATCAAACCTCAGTAGATTTAAGAAAATTGAAATCGTATCATGCATCTTCTCCAACCACACCGCTATGAGACTCGATATCAATTACAAGAAAAAAATTGTAAGTAACACAAACACATGGAGATAAAACAACATATTTCTAAATGACCAACAGGTTACTGAAGAAATCAAAAGGGAAATAAAAAAATTTCTAGAAACAAATGACAATGAAAACATGACAACTCAAACCTGTGGGATGTGGCAAAAGCAGTTCTAAAAGGGAATTTGATAGCAATACAATCCTACGTCAAGAAACAAGAAAAACATCGAATACACAACCTAACTTTACACCTAAGACAACTGGAGAAAGAAGAACAAAAAGCCCTTAGTAAAAGGAAAGAAATCCTAAAGATCCAAGTAGAAATAAATGAAAAATAAATGAAAGAAACACTAGTAAAGATTAATAAAACTAAAACCTGGGTCTTAGAGAAGATAAACAAAATTGACAAACTTTTCTCTAGACTCATCAAGAGAAAAAGATAGAAGAATCAAATCAACAAAATTAGAAACAAAAAAGGAGAGGTTACAACAGATAATGCAGAAATACAAAGGATTATAAGAAACTATTATGAACAACCATATGGCAGTAAAACGGATAACCTGGACAAAATGTACAGATTCTTAGAAAAGTTCAATCTTCCAAGACTGAACCAAGAAATAGAAATTATGAACAACTCAACCACAAGCACTGAAATTGAAGCTGTGATAAAAAATCTCCCCAAAAACAAAAGCCCAGGACCAGATGGCTTCACAGGAGAATTCTATCAAACATTTAGAGACGAGCTAATGACTGTCCTAAAACTCTTTCAAGGGAGGGTGCCTAAGATGGTAAGAGGAATAGGACAGGGAGACCACTTTTCTCCCCCACAAATTCATCAAAAGATCATCTCAGCGCTGAGTAACATCTACAGGGCAACTTCTGAATGCTGGCAGAGGACATCGGGCATACAGAAAAGCAGAACATTGTCTCAAAAACAGGTAGGAAAAATACAAAAGATGAAAAAAGAAACAAAGGAGGTAGTGAGGGAGCTCTGTCCCGGGAAGGGAATCCTGTCCCGGGAAGAGAGTTTTAAAAAGAGAAGTTTCATTGCCACTCTGCCAACCCATC
>SJXQ01000768.1:314690-329139 GCA_006408695.1 Aepyceros melampus | reverse complement strand
CAGGACCCCTCCTGGACGAGGAAGGAGGCGGCCTCCCCTCCCTGGGGATCCCTGCGTCCCCAGGACTTGGCTGGCCCGGTGCTGGGTCCACCCCCGTGTCCCCCTGTCTGTGCTATTGGGAGCCTGGTGACAGACGGCCCTGCCGGCCTGGTGGCCCTGCTGCTCCATGCTGTCCCCGCGTCCCCACCCCGTCCTTCCCCCTCCCGGGATACAGCCTCAGAGCCGCCAAGCCCGCTGCGCACCTGTGCCCTTGAGAAGCAGCAGAGGAGAAGCCGGCTGCCCTCATTAGAGGCTGATTAATGGCCCCAAACAGCTGGCCCCGTGAGCGGTCCCCGCCCGACGTGGCTGAGAGGGCAGCTCTTGGCATCCCATCCATCGCGGGCCTGATGGGGTGCGAGAGGTGAGCGGGAGGCGAGGGCAGAGCCGGGCTGATAGACGAGGCGTCCAGCGCCGTGGGCCATATGGACGGCAGAGAGGCGCGACCTGCAGGCTTTGACCTCAGCGGAGCAGGGGATTCAGCTGAGCTTCAGAGGAACTCGTCCTCGGGGCAGAATCTCTGCACAGACTACGGGAGCTGCCCAGCTGGCCCTGTGGTCCAGCGCCTGCTGCGGTGCTGAGCCTGGCATGGTCAGTCCACCCTGTGCCCGGCCAGGCAGTGGGGCCTCACCCCGGCCCAGGAGAGGGGGCACCGGTGAGCATCGGGGATGGTGAGAGGTGAGGTCGTGGGCAGGAGTTCCAGGGGAAGGACTGGCAGCGCAGCCCGTGTGGGTGGGTTGGTGGGTCAGGCAAGAGCCAGAGGCACTCACTGCCTCCTGGTCTCCCCAGCCTGGCACAGCCCCTGGGGGCACAGGTCAGCGTGGGGTGGGGGGTGCGCGGGGTCTCAGCCAGCAGAACCCTGCAGACAGCCCTGCCCCTCCGGTCTGAGCTGAGTTTCTTGCTCTGTAGATGGGATGACGCAGGTCCTTCCGAGGATCTGGGAGCAGGTCTCATCTCCAGAACTGTTAGCTGGGACCAAGGTCAGGGTTTCAGGAAAAGTGCAGCTGCAGTTAGAGACGGAGTCTCACCCCAGACACAAGGACAGTCATCACAGTAAACCCTGAGAATGCCTGGCACTGGTGTGTTTGGGTGGAAATAACCTCCTCCTGGTTTCAGGAGGGGATGGTTCATTGCTTTCATCTTGTCAGACCAGAGCTGGAGATTTTCTTGGAGAGAAGTGGCCAGGCACCCACATGAGAGCCATGCTCTCGTGGTACAATGAAGAGGGTGGAAGGGAAGGGCAGCAAAGCCGTGCAGGGTGCCTTCCTGGGACCCCGCGCAGCCGTGCAGGAGCCGACCCACCATGCAGGGCTGACGCACCTGCAAAGCAGCCTACACGGCGAGCAAGGGAATCAAGGACACTTCATGCTCAGGAAATGCTTTAAGTGAAAATAAAACAGTGAATTTGTATGTTGTTAGCGGCTTGATCCTCCGACTGAAACCAAAGGAGCCCATTTTCCATAACCAGATGTTCATCATCTTGGTGGTGTCCTTCATGCCATGCGTCAGACACTGTTTCTTTCTTGTTTAAGAAGATATAAGTTATTTATCGGCCGTACCACATGGCACGCGGGATCTCAGTGCCCCGAGCGGGGACGGAACCCGGGCCCCTGCAGTGGAAGCACTGCACTAAGCCCTGGCCGGCATGGGAGCCCTAGACAGCTTCCTGGGGAGCTGGGTCCACGTGTGCTGCTCACAACAGATGGGGCCTGTGCGCGCAGCCTCCGGGTTGGGGTGTGAATGATCACGTGGGCACAGGAGGTGCTGATGGCACCCTGCCCGCCCCCACCTCAGGGTCTACCTGGAAGAATGGGCGGGGAGGAGGGCTGCACACACCCGCCCGACAGTTTGTGTGGCCCTGGGCGGCACGCAGAGACCTGCACCCCTCTGTCCCGACGCTGCTCGCTGCTCGGCGGACTGCGGCTGTCCCGCTGTGCACCTCCCACAAAGCCGTGGTGGCCAGCCAGCGTGCAGCTGGTGGAGGTGAGGCGGGCGGGGCGGGCAGCATAATTTCCTGATTGTGTATGCACATGCACACACTCATCAAACCTACAGAGAGACGGGCCAGCATCCCCAGACTCCCCCAGCGCCCCCGGAGCTCCTTGGTCATCGCCTGGACCGACTGCCTGAGGGGCTGCAGAGGTGGGTTCACGTCCCTCCTCCTTCCTCGCGTCACAGCTGCACCCTCCAGAAGCGGCACTTTCCTCCTCGACTCTCCTTGTGCAGTAAAATCAGACTAAGTGCCCATCCTGCCCCTTCATCACCAATTTTTTGAGTATTAGATCCATTCTCGGGTTTTCCCTTAAACCAGCCAGCTTTTTCTTGGTGGTGGGGAGGTGGTCATTGTGACATCCTATATTTCATGACCTAAATCAAATCCCTTATGATTATACAGTGGAAGTAAGAAATAGATTTAAGGGTCTAGATATGATAGATAGAGTGCCTGATGAACTATGGAATGAGGTTCGTGACATTGTACAGGAGACAGGGATCAAGACCATCCCCATGGCAAAGAAATGCAAAAAAGCAAAATGGCTGTCTGGGGAGGCCTTACAAATAGCTGTGAAAAGAAGAGAGGTGAAAAGAAAAGGAGAAAAGGAAAGATATTAGCATCTGAATGCAGAGTTCCAAAGAATAGCAAGGAGAGATAAGAAAGCCTTCTTCAGCGATCAATGCAAAGAAATAGAGGACAAGAACAGAAGGGGAAAGACTAGAGATCTCTTCAAGAAAATTAGAGATACCAAGGGAACATTTCATGCAAAGATGGGCTCGATAAAGGACAGAAATGGTCTGGACCTAACAGAAGCAGAAGATATTAAGAAGAGGTGGCAAGAATACACGGAAGAACTGTACAAAAAAGATCTTCATGACCCAGATAATCATGATGATGTGAGACGGGCCTTTGTTGGCAAAGTAATGTTTCTGCTCCAACCTAGTGCCACTCAAAGGAGGGCCACCCACTTGCCGCACCCTGTCAGGCCCTGGCGGGAGCCGCATGCCTACAGCGCCTCCCTGGCGCCGACCTGATGCGGTTTAGCGAGCCGCTGCGCATGCCCTCGCCTGTGCACAGCCTCCAGGCGCCAGGGGGCGCACTCCCCTCAAGGGCCCGCCCCTGGGTCCGTTTAGATTTGAATCTCCGGCGGGCTGCGTCCGGAAGTAGCAATCCCTCAGTCCGGCATGGAGAGCCCGGCCCCCGGTGCCCGGTGCCCGGTGCAAGAGCAGCGTGCCCGTTGGGAGCGGAAACGCGCCTGCACTGCCCGCGAGCTGCTGGAGACAGAGCGGCGCTACCAGGAACAGCTGGGGCTGGTGGCCACGGTGCGAAACCCCACAGTCTCCCGTAGGGGGGCGGGGACCCCAGGGAGTGGGAGGGTGCCTACTAGGTCGGTGACCTAGCGGCGCCTTGGCACCAGCCTCCTCTCTCTGCGGACTACGTACCGGTGTTCTCCCCTTCTGCAGTACTTCTGGCAATTTTGAGAGCCAAAGGCACCCTGCGACCACCAGAGCGCCAGGCCCTCTTTGGTGCTTGGGAACTCATTTACGGCGCCAGCCAGTGAGTAGAAGGGAAGTGGGGAGAGAGGAGGAGGGAGACCTGGTTTCTGGCAGTGCAGAGAGCTCAGTGAAGGGGAGATCCAGATTCACATCTAGAGTCTGCCAGTTACCTCCCCTATGGTCTTGGCCCAGTGCCTTAATCTGCCCCAGTTCTCCAGCCACTTGCTGTTCAGTCGCTAAATCGTGTGGGAATCTTTGCGACCCCACGGACTACAGCACGCCAGGCTCCCCTTCCTTCACCATCTCCGAGTTTGCTCAGATTCATATCCACTGAGTCTCCTCCCACAAAATGGGGCCGTACTACCTCCGGAGCAGGGTTAGGAGAATTAAGAGAGGTGGTGCTTGAGTAGTTCTTGGGCTGCTCTTTTATTGTCCTGACCCACACAGAGAGCTGCTTCCCTACCTCGAAGGAGGGCGCTGGGGACAGGGGTTGGAGGGCTTCTGCAACCACTTGGAGCTCTACACCCAGTTTGCTGCCAATGTTGAGAGGTCCCGGACCATCCTGCAGGTAACCTGATAACTTCAAGTCCTTCCCCTTGTCCTTTGTACATTTCCTCTTTATCTAGAGACCCAGACTCCATTCATATTGTTCCTGCATTTATAGAGCTCTGTGGGTGCCCAGCCCTATGTTAAGTTTCCAGTAAGGAGATGGTGTTCTCTCAGGAGCATACAGCTTCCTGAGGGCCTGGGATGTGTACACAGAAGAACGCAATATAAGGAGGCGGCTTCTCTCCCTGCTGACAACCCTTTCCTCATCATTCTAGGAGCAACTAAAGAAGAACAAACGTTTCCGGAGATTTGTACGACTTCAGGAAGGTCGCCCTGAGTTTGGGGGCCTTCAGCTCCAGGACCTGCTCCCTCTGCCTCTGCAGAGGCTCCAGCAGTGCGTGAACTCACCCTGACTCAGCCAACTTCTCTTAGAATTCTGCGTCTGTCGATGGCTGCTCTCAATCTTTGTGGGATTTCATGGGATCTGTCCCACTGTCTCTCTCCTGGGACAAATTGCTCCTCAAAATTTTCTGCAAGAGTAAATGTGAACCCACTGGAGTACATAGGCTGGGCAGCCTCAGGCCTTTAGCTGCAATTATTTAACTGACTTACCTGAAGTGAGGGATCTGTGATAAGGCTAGTAATAAGGTTTTTGAAGATGAAGGCTTAGAATTTCTGTCCCTGGGAATGAGTTAAGAACTTATAGTCAGTTGTTTGTAGCATCCCCCTTGGGTTGATTAACTTTCACTTTGGGATCTGGTCTGCCTCCTTGACTCTTCAGTGTGAGATGGAAGAGGGCCATATGGAGTGAACCCAGGATCTGAGTCCCAGATGGAAGAGGGGGATAAAACAGCCACAGGCAGGTCTTTCCTGGTTCCCCAGCTGAAGTTTGTACAGGGGGTGATCTGTGTCAGGCAGAGGAAATTGTACCCAGTTCTACTTTCCCCTCATAGACTTCTAATTTCAGGTATGAGAATCTTGCTGTTGCTTTGGCTGAAAACACAAGTCCCAACAGCCCTGAACACAAACAGCTCACAAGTATGTTCTTGCTCTTCCACAGTATTTCTTGGAGATTACTTCTATTCCCTTTCTGGTTCTGACCTCCAACCATGTATGATATGCCCCAATCTTCCAATGATGTGTATACAATGTTCCTATTGCCCTACCTCTACTCTTCAAGAAATTAGACTCTGACCCTAGTCCTGTCTGGATTAGCCTGTCTTTCACCACCACCATTCACCCAAAGTTGTGCTGGGAATGGGGCGTGGAATATCATTCTAGGGGCTGCCCAGCTGATAAGTGAGACTGCCCAGAGAGTTTACACCATTGGTCAGAAACAGAAGAATGAACAGCATCTCCAGCGCATCCAGGCTCTGCTCAGTGGACGGCAAGCAAAGGGGCTTATCTCAGGTAGTCCATGGGCATGCTTCCCCTCAATCTGCAAACTGCCCTTTTCTCACCCCCATCCCTCTATTGCTAGCACATACCACCTGCCTCCCATTTTCTCAGCTTCCTTTTCCTTTGATTCTGTGGGTTGTAGTCCTGAAGCTGCACCAGAATAACGGATCTCCCACCTCTCAGGTCGCTGGTTCCTACACCAGGGATGGCTATTGGTGGTGCCTCCCCGAGGGGAGCCTCGGCCCCGAATGTTCTTCCTCTTCTCTGATGCACTCCTCATGGCCAAGCCTCGACCCCCATTGCATCTGCTGCAGAGTGGCACCTTTGCCTGCCGGGCCCTCTACCCAATGGCCGAGTGTCAACTCCACAGGGTCTTTGGCCACTCAGGAGGCCCTTGTGGTGGACTGCTCAGCGTAAGTAACAGGCAAGAGCCCTTGGCAGGGTAGGAAGGGCCCAAGATATACCAAGTGCCGCACACCACTCATCTCCTTGGCCTAAGCCCCCCTCATAGGAACTGAGCCACCTGCATTCAGAGCATACCAGGGCTTGGGCTTCATAACCTGGTTCTCACTTCAGCCCTAAATCACTGCCATGGAAACAGCAGGGCCTTTGGCTTAAGGCTGGACCTTTCTGAGCCATGTGGTAAGAGGTGATCTCTCTCTAGCTGTCCTTTCCCCATGAGAAGCTACTGCTTATGTCCACAGACCAGGAGGAGCTGTCACACTGGTACCACAGTCTGACTTTGGCCATCAGGTAAGTTGTTTTCCCTCAGGAAGAGTGCTGTGGTGAGGCCCAGGAGCTGGAGATGGCACTTCTGAGCCTAATTCCTGTCTGTATCCCACCCCCACCCCCCAAGCATGCCCCTGTCTAACACCCCAGGTGATTTTGTCAGAATAGAGTGCTCATGCCAGTGCCTGAACTGTTTTCTCTCCACAGCAGCCTGAAGGACTAGAGGAATCTTACAAATTCCAGAGTCCAGGATACTGGGGTTAGGTCAGCATCAGGGGTACAAAGGAATCTTACTAACAAAACACAGACTCTTCATGGTTTGAAAAGAATCATTTTGTGTTTGCCTGAGACCAAGACACACCAGTCCTTTGACCAGCTCTTAAAGAATCAGGACATCAAGTCTGACTCAGCTGAATCAGCTCTGCCAATACAGAGGAGGGGATTTGGGACTGATAAGTTTGGTGCTGTGTCTGTGGACAGCTGTTTATCAAGTTTGCAGCTTAGCAAGTGTGGTTGTTTTTATGTTGTATATAGTTTCTATAATTTATTTCCCCACCGGATTTTAGTAAAGTTTTTTCTTTTTTGGAGAGCCATTTTGTCTCAGCTATGCAATATGAGAAACGGGATTTTTGTGCCCTTTAAGGCTGGCGTGACTGTGGCCTCAGGAATACAAATAGAAGAACTGGAGCTCCCTCTATCTTCTCCGCTCCTGCACTGGAAGGCGGCCTCTTTATGTCCTAATAAGGGAAGCTTTTCAAGAAGGCCTGGTTGTTCTTAGGCACCTAGTAAGGGGGGGTGGGTGTGTGTGTCCGCATGTGTCCAGCTGGAATGGAAAAAGCACACAGGAGCATCCAGTCACAGGAACAGACTCTGTTTTACTAAACCATCCACTGTTTTTCCTTCTTTCCAATGGGGGCTGTGACTGAGGCCCTGTGCTGCAGATTTCCTACATCTTCTCCTTAGCGCAGGCTCCATTTCCCTGGGAGGAGTTAAGTTCCTTGTCCCTGTGTTCCAAGTTAGGGGCTCCTCCCAGGCCTGATTGTCACCAGCCTCTTCCTCATCCTCCTCTATACAGAAGTCCTCGGCAAAGGGTATGCTGGCCTCTGTGAAGGGGGAGATCAGGCATATTCCAGTTTCAGAGGCTTTGTCTCTACCTCCAGCAGACTCACCTCCCAACCCTGTACCTGGTTCTGGAACCTCCACACCCTTGTTCAGTTTACTGTCTTGTAACAGCTGGTGGATGGTCTGTAGCTTCATGTGCAGAAGCTCCTGCTGGGCTCCAGCCAGGGTAGTCACACTGCAGATATGTCCATTCAGAGGCTGCCCAATCTCTGTCCCCACCTCTTCCTCCTACCACAAGCTCTCTCTAGCCACGGGGTCATTGCCTCCTTACCGCTCAAAAAGGGGGTCCAGCTGGGCCATCAGACTGTTCAGGTGTTGCTCTGTCTGGACAAGCTGTTGTGTCAGCTGTGCCAGCTGTTGCTCTGGGGATATGGGAGAAAAGAGCAATGGTTACTTACTTTCTGCTGTCCCTTAATCCCCCACCAAGCACAGACCTCTGCAAAACCCACCTGACTGCAATGAATCCTTCTTGCCTGCCTCCTCTTGGAGAACAGCAGCCTCATCTTTCCCCTGCTGTGGAAAAAGGCAAGGGGGATACTGCAGCAACAAGGACCTCAATAACCTCAGTCTCCAA
Source organism: Aepyceros melampus (assembly GCA_006408695.1). NCBI lineage: Eukaryota > Metazoa > Chordata > Mammalia > Artiodactyla > Bovidae > Aepyceros > Aepyceros melampus. The sequence goes on along the minus strand of SJXQ01000768.1, from coordinate 321,242 downwards.
AGCCAGATAAAGGCCAAGGATAATTTCAGATAGACAAAACTAGTGGGTTTGTTTTACTCTCAGAGAATCACAATCATATCTATTCCAGCTCCTCACTCAGGACAGGAAGCAATGTCAGTACACCCCGTGAGTGGTTGCTGTTCAGTCTACTAAAACACCTCCAGGAAGGAGAAGCTCTATTGTTTGATAAAGCTCTGGTTTAGTTTATACACAAAGCCAGACACAGTCCATCGCTATCTTCTTTTCATGGTGCTGAGCAGAGCCTTCCAAAATCATCTTTTCAACATGACAGCCCCTCAGGAATTTGAAGGCAACGGTCGTACTCCCTGTCTTCTCTGATTTAATAGCACCAATGTTTTTCAGTCAGTGCTCATTTGACGTGGTTTTCTCTGGGTGCTTTACTCTGGTTTAAGAGACGGCATTACCGACTCAATGGACATGAGTTTGAGCAAACTCTGGGAGATGGTGAAGGACTGGGAAGCCTGACACGCTGCAGTCCATGAGGTCGCAGAGTCAGACACAACTTAGTGACTGAACCACAACAATGCTCTTAAAACAGTGCCCTCGAGAATTAAGTTTCTTTCAGGCTATACTTGGGTCCAAGAATAAATTTATCAATCCTTGTTAAATTTCACCATTAAATTCAGCCTCTCATCCTAGCCTGTTAAGTCTACTATGGATCATGATTAGCTAGCCCTCCTAGTTTCATGTTCTCCAAATTGGCTCAGTCCTCTATTTCCCAACGTAAGTGATAGGGCCAGGGCTGAAGAGAAAGCCCTGGGAGGTACTACTTTCCATTTCAACAGTTTTAATTCAACAAAATGTACTGTCAGTTCACATTTCAGGGCCTCCTTCCCGAGGATAACTTGAGACTACTTAGTTCCTTGAACTCTAAAAACTCTGGCTACAGTAATCAACTGCTCGTGCCAAGCTTGGAAACTCACTAGGAACCACCCTTACTATAGTATGCACATTTGCTGGGTTCAAATCTTGGGGCCACCAGTTACTATCTCTGAGTGACCTTGAGCAAGTGACAACCTCTTCACTGGATTGTTGGAAAGATTAAATGTGATGGTTACTATTTAAAATTAACCAAGGGCCCTTCACATCCATTACCTCGCTGGATGCTTTAACTAACCCCATCATGTTGGAAAGTCAGGGGACTCCTGTCTTCATTTTACAGAATGACGGGAAAACGTGTCTTGTTCTTGGTACCATGGCGCCCTCATCGAGATTCAGGGCCGGGGCATCCCCACCTCTGGTCGTCCCGCACCTGCAAACACTTGTACAGCACAAAAGCCACGGCGGCCGCGGTGTACAGCGCCCCCAAGGGCAGCGCCCCGGACCGAGCCCGCTCGCGCTGGTTCTTGGACGGCGGCGACTGCCGCCGGGGTTCCGCGGCCCCAGGGCCGACCTGGCCGGCGTCGCCTGAGGAGGAGGGCAGAGGCGGGTCAGTACAGCTAGGGTTTGGGGCCCGGGGGCAGTCCCAGCCTCCCTCCAGCAGCCCTCGCTGGTACCTGGGTGTGCCCGGCGATCGGGGCTGCGGCCGTCTCCGAGCACCTCGGGCAGCGCAGACACAAGCAGCAGCCCCAGCGTACCCGCGAGCGACACCACGCTCGCCATAGCACACCAGCACCGGGAGAACGCTGGAGACGCCGGCGTTTTCGGACGCACCGGTGCACGCGCACGCAGGCGCGTCCGCCAGCTATTCCCACTCCGGGCCTCCCAGGGAGTCACGCCCACCTAGCGTGTGGGCGGGGCCAGGTCTTATTTGCATAGGACTGTGGGCTTAGCTTAGTTCATTTGTGAAACTTGTTCATTTCTTATCTCTATATAGGTATTCTGTTAGCCAGAATGTCTCCAGAAGACTACATTCTTAGAAGGTTATACAGGGAAGTGGTTTTTATGTGCCACGCCACCAATCTCCTCACCCTAACCAGAAAATAAATTTCCTCCTCGAGCTATAAAGGGCTTGAAAGCAACGGTACACACGAGGTTCGTGCTGAAGGCCTGTTTCCTAGGCTACACACGGAGGACTTGGTTCCTTGTTTGCGCCTAGGGGAAAGTCCCCGGACCTTGGGCAGAGAGTGCCACGTGCCTGTGCACGTAGACGTCCCCCTGCTTCTCACGACTTAAGCCCGCCAAGAAGCGATCCTACCCTGGGGGTGGGGAAGCCGAGCGGCGTGTTGCGGGGTGTCATCCGTCAGCTTCTAATAGTTACGCAGGCAGTGCGCCACCACGCGCACCAACCTCACGGGGCTCATTCTCAGCACGGCTGCTTTTGCATCTTATCTAGAAAGCGCGTCTCATTTTAACTTGAGCGGAGACTATATAGACACAAAATAACATTAGCTGTCTCTGGGACGTTTCGAAGTCACTCTGTTTCTGCACAGTTAACATCTATATACAACTTTTAGATCTCACTTTCCTCCTGTATGTGCGTGTTCCCTTCGTAAGTGGAAGTGAAAGTCGCTCAGTCGTGTCCGACTCTGCGACCCCATGGACTATATACAGAACCCTTAACTTCTGGCTTATTCATTAGTGCAGCTATTGTACTTTCTTCAAACTACTATCGTATGTCAATTATATTTCAATAAACCATTTAAATTACTTAAAATTAATAAACTACAAATAAATTACAAAAAGCAAAACACAGCTAGATTGTACATTTCATGAGGGCAGGGGCCATATCTCTTTCTTTACCACGTTATTCCTATAGCCTAGCACAGCACCTGATGCTAGCCGGCACTCAATGATCCTTGTTGAATGAAATTAATGTGTTCAAAACGACCCAACAGGTAAATATAATTAAAGCTTTTTAAAGAATAAGGAAACTAAGGTTCAGGAAGGTTAAGTTTGTAATCAGGTAAGAGGCTGGCAGAGATTTCAACCCTTTTCTGTCTGCATAAGATCTGCCACTCATCACCACCTATCCAGTCTCTCCTGCTCCTTCTCCAGTCAAGAGTTGAGTAATCGTTCTCCTTTCCACACTGTCTTTTAATTGTCTAGGATACAGAGGGCCCTATTCCTAATTAGACCAAGAACTCTTTGAGGGAAGAAACCATTTCCCACTCACATTTGTATCTCCAGAGCTTGGCATATAAGCAAACAATCAGTATGTATGTGTTAAACAAATGAGGTATAGGTATAAACAAATAAATGAATGAAATACAGGTATATCTTTTTGTCCTTCCAGAAAGGGAGTGGGCAGGGCAGAGAGAGACCCTCACTCAGGACAGTTGTCCTGTCTAGTGGAATACCCAGAGACAACCTGGCTTGGCAGTCTAAACCCTGACACTAAGCCAGTTGACATAATCAATGTAAACAAGTGATTCAGGCAGTTGTAATATGATAAATGGCCCCCAGCTGATTGTTGCCTTTAGGGAATTTGGGCCCACTATTGCCCTTCTGATTTTTTTCCAATAGATCAATGAATTGGGATTTCAAAAAACTGGAACTCCAGTTTTTAAAGGTTGACAGCGAATCAGTGGCATATGAGTGAGAGTCACCTCAGTCATGTCCAGCTCTTTGCGACCCCATGGACTGTAGCCTGCCAGGCTCTTCTGTCCATGGAATTCTCCAGGCAAGAATACTGGAAGGGGTTGCCATTTCCTTCTTCAAATAAACAGTAAATGAAACAAATAATAGGGCCCAGGAAATAATAAGGACCAGAAATTCAGACAGTGAGTTATCTCTTTTATTGGAGTCTGTAGTTGGCCCCCAGCTGATTGTTGCCTTTAGGGAATTTGGGCCCACTATTGCCCTTCTGATTTTTTTCCAATAGATCAATGAATTGGGATTTCAAAAAACTGGAACTCCAGTTTTTAAAGGTTGACAGCGAATCAGTGGCATATGAGTGAGAGTCACCTCAGTCATGTCCAGCTCTTTGCGACCCCATGGACTGTAGCCTGCCAGGCTCTTCTGTCCATGGAATTCTCCAGGCAAGAATACTGGAAGGGGTTGCCATTTCCTTCTTCAAATAAACAGTAAATGAAACAAATAATAGGGCCCAGGAAATAATAAGGACCAGAAATTCAGACAGTGAGTTATCTCTTTTATTGGAGTCTGTAGATATAATCTGCTGCTGCTGCTAAGTGGCTTCAGTCGTGTCCGACTTTGTGTGACCCCACAGACGGCAGCCCACCAGGCTCCCGCATCTCTGGGATTCTCCAGGCAAGAACACTGGAGTGGGTTGCCATTTCCTTCTCCAATGCATGAAAGTGAAAGTGAAACTGAAGCCACTCAGTCGCATCCGACTCTTAGCGACCCCATGGACCGCAGCCTACCAAGCTCTTCCCATGGGATTTTCCAGGCAATCATGACAATATAAAAAGAGTTAAAATTGAATTTACATTACAGAACAAGAAAGGGTAATGAATTTCTTGGCTACATTATTGTGATTTTTGAGAAAGGGGTAAAACACTTGTGCCTACATAGTTAGCTGAGTAATGAATAACTCTAATTTCTTTTTCTAAAGTTAACTTCTAAAAATTTGTCAAAAATAATCTGACATATTCATATTCAATACAGAATATAGCCACATTTGTCAATTTCCACCCATAGTTGATTAAAAAATACCTTTTATTAATTTTCATTTCAATAAAGTTTCTTTCATATGAAGCAACAGACATACAAATGGGAAAAGAAAGTCTTAAACAAAGGGATGTTTGGCAGAGATTCATAAAAATTCCATTTCACAGTAAATTCCAGACATTTACAATATAAACAAAAACTAAGTGGTCACCTAGAATGACAGAATTAAACTACTCAAGCTCAGTTTATTTGACTTTTCAATCACTGTGCTATCATTGTTTTTAAATCTATTGGTTAGATGCAGGAATATGTAATATCATAGTCGTTGGACACAGAAATTGTGCCCAAACCAAAGAACAATTAAAAACTGTTAAGAACTAATTCTGGATATAAACACATGTAGCTCAACCTTGTGTCAGGAGCCAGCTGTATACCTAGGATTATACAGCTGTATAACTAAGATTCTACAGATTAACTTCCATTCAGATTATAATACATACATTAAAAACCCAAAAAACATTTATTTGGCTGTACCAGGTCTTAGCTGCAGCATTCAAACTCTTAGTTGCAGAATGTGAAATCTAGTTTCACCAGGGATGGAACCTGAGCCCCCTACACTGGAAGCATGGAGTCTTAACCACTGGACCACCAGGGAAGTTGTGGATTATATTTTTAAAGGGTAAGTAACACAAATGTGCTAATTTGAAGTTTCAGTTGTGTCCGACTCTTTGCGACCCCATGGAGTGCAACACACCAGGCATCCCTGTCCATCACCAACTCCCAGAGCTTACTCAAACTCATGTCCATCGAATCAGTGATGCCATTCAACCACCTCATCCTCTGTTGTCCCCTTCTCCGCCCGCCCTCAATCTTTCCCAGCATCAGGGTCTTTTCAGATGAGTCAGTTCTTTGCATCAGGTGACCAAAGTATTGCAGTTTCAGCTTCAGCATCAGTCCTTCCCATGAATTTTACATATTTGAAATTTGAATTTTACATGTATTAAAACTCATCAGTAACCACAACTTAGAACATATACCTACAAAATATTTTTCAGAGGGCTTCCCTGATGGTCCAGTAGTTCAGAATTGGTCTTGCAATGCAGGGGATATCAGTTCAATCCTTGGTCAGGAAGATGCCAGCGGAGCAACTAAGCCAGTGCACCACAACTACTGAGCTCTCGCTCTAGAGCCCGAGAGCTGCAACTACTGAAGCCCCCTAGAGCCTGTACTCTGGCAGCAAGAGAAGGCACCGCACTGAGGAGCCTGAGCAACACATTTAGATAAAGACCCTGTGCTGCAACGAAGACCCAGCACAGCCAAAAAATAATTTAAAATACATTTTTCAGAAAGGAATATTTTACCATTGATTTATTTTTTTTAGAATTGCTGGAACATGGTGATAATGAAAAGGACACTGACTTTTAGTGAGTTTTGTTTTTAAATTCTTTACAAACAATACCCTCTTATTGCTTAGAGTGTCAGGACCTCTGCTACCATCCCCACCCTAGGCACACTGCTACAATGATTTTAAATCTTTGAAAAAAAAAAAAAAAACCATCATATGGGCCAGACAAAACAGATCTCTGACCTCTGGTCTGTTTATATTTGGAACTTAGAATCCCTCTTCTCACATCAGTAGCCTCCCATGTGGCTGGGCTGTCTCTGAGCAGGGCAGGTACCTGGCCACTCCCTGGAGTGAACAAGTGCAAACCCTGGGCTGGTTCCCAGGACAGGACTGGGGCAGAGGTTTCTTTACTTCAACTGACTTTTGAGGTTCACAGTTCTTAGGGACTACTATACTAGTAATAATAACAATAACAAAAGTCATTCTTAACCCCTGTCCCTTGGTTGTGGGGCAGCCTCAGCATGTGGTGGGATTGTAGGCAGAAGGGGGCCTCCTCATCCCATTTTCACTTTGTAGCATGCCCATTGAGGATTATGTCCTCCCTCTCCTTATTCTGTCAAGGGACTCAGCACTGGAAGGAAAAGTAATCTCCATCATAAGGCCTGGCTTGTCTT
>SJXQ01000768.1:263710-306254 GCA_006408695.1 Aepyceros melampus | reverse complement strand
AACTGAACTGAAAGTGTTCTAGTACCTAAAGGGGGAGGGGTTGGGAGGATGAAAAGGGAGAGAGGGGGCAGGGAAAATAAGGAAGTGGAAGATAAACTGAGTAGGATGGAAATAGCTGTTCTGTGTTCACACACTGAAGAGGCATGGGTGCCTATATAGAGGGCAGGGCAGGAATTGTTGCTGTTGTTTAGTTGCTAAGTTGTGTCCGACACTTTTGCAACCCCGTGGACTGTAGCCTTCAAGTTTCCTCTGCCCATGGGATTTCCCAAGCAGGAATACTGTAGTGGGTTGTCATTTCCTTCTCCAGGGGATCTTCCCCACCCAGGGATGGAACCCACGTCTCCTGCATTGCAGGCAGATTCTTTACTGCTGAGCCACCAGGGCAAGCAATGATAATTATTAATAGAAGGATGAACTCCAAATAACAAAAGGGGAAAATGAACAGCCATTCATTCAATCCAGCAAAGGTAAAGAAAAGAGGAGTTCACAACAGTGTTAAGAAATGTAAAATAAGGAAGATGGAAATTACAAATCAAATACATCACTCATCACAGTAAATATGAGTGGACCGAATTCCTCCATTAAAAGGCTGTCAGACTTTGTTATGAATCAAATTCTGGTTCATATTATTTAAAATAAACACACTTTTAAAAAGTGGTGGGATCTTCCCCACCCAGGGATGGAACCCACGTCTCCTGCATTGCAGGCAGATTCTTTACTGCTGAGCCACCAGGGCAAGCAATGATAATTATTAATAGAAGGATGAACTCCAAATAACAAAAGGGGAAAATGAACAGCCATTCATTCAATCCAGCAAAGGTAAAGAAAAGAGGAGTTCACAACAGTGTTAAGAAATGTAAAATAAGGAAGATGGAAATTACAAATCAAATACATCACTCATCACAGTAAATATGAGTGGACCGAATTCCTCCATTAAAAGGCTGTCAGACTTTGTTATGAATCAAATTCTGGTTCATATTATTTAAAATAAACACACTTTTAAAAAGTGGTAAAGAAACTTTCAAACTAAAGATGTGGGAAAGGGATGCTGCTGCTAAGTAGCTTCAGTCCTGTCCGACGCTGCGCGAGCCCATAGACGGAGTCCACCAGGCTCTGCCATCCCTGGGATTCTCCAGGCAAGAACACTGGAGTGGGTTGCCATTTCCTTCTCCAATGCATGAAAGTGGAAAGTGAAAATTGAAAGTGAAGTCGCTCAGTCGAGTCCGACTCTTTTCGACCCCATGGACTGCAGCCCACCAGGCTCCTCCATCCATGGGATTCTCCAGGCAAGAGTACTTGAGTAGGGTGCCACTGGGAAAGGGATAGTAAGCAAATAAACAGAAAACAGGGGTAATGCCGATCTCCAACAAAGAGAATTGAGGTTCAGGCTGAAATTGCTGTGAAGACTGCCCACAAAGTGGTAGGAGAGAACGTTTGGGGTGATGGGACTCTTCTGTTTCTTGGTTGTGGTTACATGGCCAAGTACATATGGTAAAACTCATAGGCTTGTACACTTAAAAACTGATAAAATTTAATGTATGTAAAAAATTTTAACATACGTAAATTGCAAGACAACAAAGCTGGCTTTAAAAAAAGAACAAAACTACTGTGTTCACAAAATTTAAATGCTGAATAAAAAAACAGTGTAATACCAGAAACCTTCTCAATTACCCTGTATCCTATATTAGTCAGTCTATCCCTGAAATACCCTAAAGATACCAAGCTTTTTTTAAAAAAAAAAAAAAGGAAAAATAAAGGGATTACTTATATCAAGAAATTAGAAAAATAACAAGAAAAGAAACCAAAGTAATCAGGAAATAACAAACATTGATGTGAATGGAATGGAAAATAAACAAAAATACTAAAAAGCATATACTTTTTTAAAAAGTTCTTTAAAAGGGCTAATAAAATAGAAAAACATCTTGCAAGCATAAGTAAAGAGAAAATAAGAGAGTTAAAAATAGAAGAGATTGGTTATGAGAAATAAAATATTATTATAGAGAGAAGAGAGGAAGATTTATTTAAAAGTGCAATTTAATATTCCTCAACAGCCAATTTGAAAATTTAGAGGAAATGGATATATTTCAGGAAAATATAAATTAGCAAAATTGACCCAAAAGAGAAAGTTTGAAAAGCTCAACTTATCTTAGAAAAAACTAGAATAGAAAGGTGATTAGGGATCTACCTTTGAAAAAGACTGCATTTAATTGATGCCACAACTGAGTGTTATCTAACCATCAGTAAGAGTAATTCCCATGCCATTTCCGTAGTCAAGATTATGGAAAAAAGAAGAAAGTCTCCCATATTTAATAAACAGAGCCAGTATAACTTAATACCATCCCCAATAAAAACTCTAAGTAAAAAGTATTTGCTGTTAGGAAACCCTAACAGCAAATATTGTTCTTAATAGTGAAACTCTAAAATCGCATTATTGAAATAAAAATTTAGACAGAAACGCCTGCTATTACCCTTGTTGTTTATCATATCTTGGAAGTTTTACCTAATGCAGTAAAACAAGAGAAGGGATTATGATTATCTGAAAAATTACAAAGCTATGTATTGTTTCTGCTGATATGATTGTATTATCAAAAACTTCAAGACAAGTAAAAAAAAATCTAGTAAAAAGACAATACAGGGGCTTCCCTGGTGATCTATTGCTTAAGAATCGCCTGCTAATGCAGGAGACACAAGTTTGATCCCTGGTCAGGGAAGAGCCCACATGCCTCGGAGCAACCAAGCCCATGCACTACAACCGCTGAGCCTGTGCTTGACAGCCCACGAGCTGCAACTACTAAGACCACGTGCCTAGAGCCCTTACTCCACAGCAAGAGAGGCCACTGCGATCAGAGGCCCGCACTCCTCACCTCCCTCACTGCAACTCAGCAAAAGGCCACGTGCAGCAACGAAGACCCGGCACAGCCAAAAATAAATAAATAAAGACAGTAGATACGTATGTATTTATATATATACGTATATAGTGTGTGCATATATATATATGTAAAGACAATATAATTAGGAGAGTTGACTGGATACAAGTGAAAACAAATTGCTTTTTTCCTCAGTTCAGTTCGGTCAGTCATGTCTGACTCTTTGTGACCCCATGGACTGCAGCACGCCAGGCTTCCCTGCCCTTCCCAATCTCCCGAGCTTGCTCAAACTCATGTCCATTGAGTCAGTGATGCCATCCAACCATCTCATCCTCTGTCATCCCCTTCTTCTCCTGCCCTCAATCTTCCCCAGCATCAGGGTCTTTTCCAAAGAGTTGGCTCTTCTCATCAGGTGGCCAAAGTATTGGAGCTTCAGCTTCAGCATCAGTCCTTCCAATGAATATTCAGGGTTGATTTCCTTTAGAATTGACTGGTTTGATCTCCCCAGCAGTCTAAGGGACTCTCAAAAGTCTTTTCCAACACTACAGTTCAAAAGTATCAGTTCTTCAGTGATCAGCCTTCTTTATGGTCCAACTCTCACATCCATATATGACTACTGGAAAAACCATACCTTTGACTGTATAGACCTTTGTTGGCAAAGTAATGTCTCTGCTTTTTAATATGTTTTTTTCCTACTCTGGCAATAAACAGCTCAAATTGAAAATGGGGAAATATGCAACTTATAAAATTATCAAATTCTTAGAATAATAACAACTATAGTCAGCATCATAATTCCATGCACTCTTCTAAGCAAGCCTCACAACACCCTCTTGAGATAGATTACTATTGCCAATCTTGATTTGCAGAAAGGGACACTGAGGAATGGGGAGATTAAGTGATTTACCCTATATCACTAGCTAGTAATGCATTAAGAGTTGAAATTTGAATTCTAGTAGCTGGCACTGAGACAACCCTTGTAACCACTATAATACTGTATGTTAATTTTAAAAATTGACATATAACATTATATTGGTTTCAGGTATATAATATGATTTGATATTTGTATATATTGTGAAATGATCACCACAGTACCTCTAGTCAACATCCATCACTGCACATTGCTTTTTTTTCCTTGTGATGAAAACTTATAAGATCTACTTACTCTCTTAATAGGAACCTACTGTATAGTACTAGGAACTCTACTCAATACTCTGTAATGGCCTATATGGGAACAGAATCTGAAAAAGAGTAGGTATATGCATATATATAACTGATTCACTTTTCTGTACAGCAGAAGCTACATAACACTGTAAATCAACTATACTCCAATAAAAATTAACTGTAAAAAAAACCTTAGTAATTTTTAAATATACAATAGAGTATCCCTGGTGTCTCAGATGGTAAAAAATCTGTCTGCAATGCAGGAGACCCAGGTTTGATCCCTGGGTTAGTAAGATCCCCTGGTTAAGGGAATGGCTATCCACTCAAGTATTCTTGCCTGGAGAATTCCACGGACAGAGGAACCTGGCAGGCTACAGTCCATGGGGATGAAAAGAGGCTGACTTGACTGAGCCACTAACACTTTCACTGTCACAATATTATTAACTATAGTCATCATGCTGTACCTTACATTCTCAGGACTTCTTTTTAAAGTCTTTATTAAATTTGTTACAAAACTGCTTCTGCTTTATGTTTTGTTTTTTTGGCTGCTAGGCATGTGGGATCTTAACTCCCTGACCAGGGACTGAACCCTCCCCTCCTGCATTGAAAGACAAAGTCTTAACCACTGGACCACCAAGGAAGTCTCTAATTTTTTTTTAATTGACTGGAAGTTTTATAGTGTATAAATTTAGTCAAGAATTGACTTCATACATACTCATATGAAGTTATACAATATAACTATAAGATACAAAGTGAGCGTGAGACAAACAGAAAATTAGCCATCTCCCAGGGAGTGAAAGTGCTGAGTCCTAACCACTAGACCACTAGGGAACTCTGTCAACCATCTCCTTGGAAGGGAAGATAAAGTATCAGAAGAAGGGACTTCCTTGGCAGTCCAGTGGTTAAGAATCTGCCTTCCAATGCAGGGGAAGTGGGTTCCATCCCTGCTCAAGGAAACTGAGATCCCACATGCCACCAGGGCAACAAAAAAGGTCCCCCATGACTCAACCAAGATCTCACGTGCCACAACTGAGACCTGACGCAGCCGAATAAATAAATAAATAAATGTTTTCAAAAACCAGAAAAAAGTCAATTCTCCTCCCCAAATTAAAGTACACTGTTAGTTACTATAGTTCCAATTTGTATCTCAAAGAACAGTCAGGACAAATATCTTTTAAAAAAGAAATAGAGAGATTTGTCTTACCAAATAGATCAGAACATGCTCAAAGACTAATCAAATCAATAAGTAGAAGAGAATCAATAAGTAAACAGGAATCAAAAATTAGGTATTTATGTACTTCAGAACATGGCAATGCAGTTCGTTGGAGAAAGTAAGGATGACATAAGAGATGGCCCTGGAACAGGTGGCTGTCCTTACTGAGAGCCAGTGCCCGGCTGGGACTGTGTACCTGCTGGACTTTTGTTCCAAAGCAGTGATGCCTCATGGGGGAGAACACAGCTTCTCTTGCAGGACACTCACAGCTTCAAAACTGAGGTACTGAGACACTGACTTGGGTTCCAGGCTGTCCTTGTGGGTTCTGGTCTATCCTTTCTCCCCTACTTTTCATCCACCTGCTTCCCGGTTGCCTGCCCTACAGACCCCACACTCCAGCATCAGAAGCAAAGATAACAGCCTCCATAGACTGTTTAGCTCTTATAGTTAGTTGCTCAGTTGTTTCTGACTCTTTGCGACCCCATGGACCATATAGCCTGCGAGGTGCCTCTGTCCATGGGATTTCCCAGGCGTGAATACTGGAATGGGTTGCCATTTCCTTATTGAGTAAGGGTAATTTCCTGTAGGGCTTTCCCTTGTGGCTCAGCTGGTAAAGAATCCACCTGCAATGCAGGAGACTTGGGTTTGATCCCTGGGTTGAGAAGATCCCCTGGAGAAGGGAAAGGCTACCCACTCTAGTATTCTGTCCTGGAGAATCCCATGGACTGTATAGTCCATGGGGTTGCAAAGAGTTGGACACGACTGAGAGATTGCACTTTCACTTTCCTGTCACAAATCAATTTTCTTTCCTTTTTTTTTTTTTTTTTTTGGACACAGAGCAAGCTTTATTCAGTGGCCAGAGAATGGAGAAGCAGTAACTAAGTTCACAGATCAAATTCTCATCCACATAGGGAGAGGCATTTAAATTTAAAGGGTAACGATAAAGGCAGGAGTTGTTGTTTAGTTACTAGCTGTGTCTAACTCTTTTGCAACTCCATGGACTATAGCCTGCCAGGCTCCCCTGTCCATGGGATTTCCCAGGCAAGAACGCTGGAAATGGTTGCCATTTCCTTTTCCATGTAACAAATCTCTTAACTGAAAAAAAATTATGTGCATATATGTATGTGATAGTCACTCACTTGTGTCCAACTCTTTGTGACCCCATGGACTGCAGCCCAGGCTCTCCTATCCATGGAATTCTCTAGGCAAGAATACTGGAGTGGGTTGCCATTCTTTTTTCCAGGGGATCTTCACAACTCAGAGACCAAACCCACATCTCCCACGTTGTAGGCAGATTCTTTAGCATATATACATATATAAATATATGTATATATGTGTGTATATGTATATATATGCATGTATACGCATATCCTAGTGGTCTGCTTGTCTGTGCCATTGTTTATTGAGATATAATTGACATACAGCATTGTATAAGTGTAAGACGTATAATGTGTTGATGTGATACATTTATATATTGCATTATGGTTACCACCATAGTTAGCTAACGCCTCTATTATGTCACATAGTTAACATTTCTTTTATGTGGTGAGAACAGTTTGAGCTTTGACTGACATACTAGATGAAAGATGTATAAGCTTTCACTATATTATTCTTTCAACTTTCCTTTAGGCCTCAAATTTTCAAAATAAAATTCTCAGGGGGAGGGAAATACAAAGGATCTAACATTAATAGAAAAGCAAATTCAACTGGTTAGCAAACTTGAAATATGTTCAAATTTGTTAGGAGTCAGGGACATGCAATTTAATAAGGAGCTACCACTTAATGTCCACTCTGGAAATTTTCCCAGTGGAAAACTGGGGCTTACAGTTACTGAAGGACTCTGAAAGCCAGGGTAGACTATGTGCTCCCAGAGTTAGCCCCCCAGGGTGAGTTGCTAGGATGTACACCAGTTCCCACCAGTCATCAGTTAAGAGCTTTTCTGGCAGGAGGCACTGATTTCCAGCAGCTTCTCACCATCTGTCAATAAAAAGTGCAAAGATCCTGGCAGTTGGAAGAAGTGTACCCAGTGGGAAGGCCTGGGGACCAGGGATGTCTGAGGCTCTGTGTGCCTCCCCCTGCATAGCTCAGGTCCATTCATGCGCCTCCTGAGGTCACACTGTGACCACTTCTCCAAGGTCACAGCTTCTCACAAGCAGAGGAGGAGATGGGAATTCCTTGGTGGTCCAGTGGCTAAGACTTCGTGTTCCACATGCAGGGGGCCAGGGTTTGATCCCTGGTCAGGGAACTAGATCCTGTCCACCACAACTAAACCCTGAGCAGACAATTGAATAATTTTTTTTTTGTAAGTGTAAAGGTATAAAAAAAGAGGAAGAAAAACTTACTCTAGGAGGGTCAGTGGGACAGTGGGACAAATTACAATGCTGTGGTTGGTGCTAAGGCTGAAGCTGAGATTCTTTCTCCTGTCTGTCCATTCTGGATTCCCCCTTGCTCTCAAGCAGCACTTGAAGGTGGTCTGGATGGCTTGTCCCATGGGTAACCCAGACTGTCATTTCCAAGGGGTCTGAGCTGTGATGGCCATCACTGCCCATGTGTGGATAATGTCTCAGCAGGCACAGGGCCCAGAGCACCGAGGGGTGCCCATGAATCTCCTGGGTGCTGACACATTCCACCTGCTCCCATTAGGTAGCAGCAGCCCTATCTAGGTTGGATTACCCAGGGAATAATCACTCAGCTCTGTGTGTGAGAGAGGAGCCAGGCACAACTGCTAAGCGTGGAGGGCTCTAGGTGGCACATAGTCCCTCTCTCTGCCTCCTTTCACCTTCTGCTCCCACTGCTACCTAAGTACTCATCTCCACATTCTCCCATTTAAATTCTTGAAAACTAAATTCTTTCTTTGTTTTTGGCCATACCACAAGCATGGCATGTGGGATCTTACATCCCTGACCAGGAATCAAACCCACATCTTCTGCAGTAGAAGCCTGGAGTATTAACCATTGGACCACCAGGGAAATCCCCTGAGAGCTAGCATTTGATAACCTCACATCCTCCCTGATTCTAGGCCAAGCCACCCCAGAGGGGTGGTCTCTGGACTGAGCAGCCTTGAATCTGCTGCCACTTGGTTATCTCAATCAACTGACGTCAGAGGGGTTGGGGAGAGGATACATAATACAACATTGGGGGTCTCAGTTCAGTTCAGTTCAGTTCAGTCGCGCAGTCGTGTCCGACTCTTTGCGACCCCATGAATCGCAGCACTGCCTTATCAGTAGGGGTCTGACCCCTTAGAAGGGGCTGTAGGTGTGGCTGGCACAATATTTGGCATACGTGGTAAAGCAGCTGTAGTCCTACAGGGCAGCCTTTTGTCACCTGCCCTCCTAGTCATACAGCTAATTCATAATGAACTTATAGCCTACTGAGTGCAGTTCTGAAGTTGTAAAATAAGTGAGTTGAGCTCACTAAGATTCCTTCAAGCTCCAAAATGACTGATAACTGCCTCTTGCCTCAAACATTTATACATAAACAATCGTTAAGCCAGGACTCTCTCCAACCGATGCTTACATAAATTTTTTAAGCCTCAAATTTCATTTCTTCAATATATGCTAGCTGTTATTATTCATCTTTATTATATCTCATTCTGTGGTTGGAGCCATCATCTTGCTCTGCTGCAGTGTTTGAATAATGAGTTTGCCTTTTGGTGTATTTGCTTTTCTGTAGAGCTCTGGGCCATCACTGTATATGAATGTGCTTTCTGGGGTGCCATTCAAGACAGGGCCAAGCAGAGGCCTAAGGTAGTCACTGGAGACCTACTGGCACCCTGGTTTCCGTGATCAAAGAGCTGCAAACCATCTTAATGATGCTGTCTTCTCTCTTGTCTCTGAAGCGATTTAACAGACTTTCAGTGACACTTTTGCTAAAATCGACATCTACAATATCTCCAGACGGGATCCCCTTAACTGATGTCAGATATCTAGACAATCTCACATTTCACAGATAGGAAATTGTGACTTGCCCAAAGTGACACACTGCGGCTGTGCTGGCTTCTTTATCTATACCAAGTTCTTTCCATTACATCATGCTCCTCCACAGTTCAGGAAACTTATCTCCTGCTGCTATTAAAAAAATTACTATGAACTCAGTGGCTTAAAAAAATACAAGTTTCTAATAAATGCTGGAGAAGGTGTGGAGAAAGGGGAACTCTTCTATGCTGTTGGTAGGAATGTAAATTGTACAACCATTATAGAGAACACCATGGAGACCCCTTAAAAAACTAAATATAAAATTACCATATGATCCAGCAATTCCACTCCTGGGCATGTATCTGGAGAAAACCATAATTTGGAAAGAGACATGTATCACCTCAATGTTCACTGCAGCAACGATTTACAATAACCAAGATATAGAGGGAACCTAAATGTCTATTGACAGAGAAGTGGATAAAGAAGATGTGGTACATATATACGATGGAATATAACAGCCATAAAAAAGGACAAAACCATGCTGTCTGCAGCAACATGGATGGGCCCAGAGATTGTCACAGTAAGTGAAGTAAATCAGACAGAGAAAGACAAATATCATATGATATGATATGTAGAATCAAAAAAAGCGACAAATGGACTTATTTACAAAACAGAAATAGAATCACAGATGTAGAAAACAAAGTTACAGTTACCAGTGGGGAAGGATAAATTGGGAGATTGGGATTGACATATGCACACTACTGTATATAAAATGGATAACTAATAAAGACCTACTGTATAGCACAGGGAACTCTACTCAATACTCTGTAATGATCTATATGGGAAAATAATCTAACAAACAGGGAATATATGTATATGTATAATGATTCACTGTTTGATACTCCTGAAACTAAGACAACATGGTTAATCAACTATCCTCCAGCAAAAAAAAAAAAAAAAAATACAAGTTTCTTATCTTGGCCATACCACAAGCATGGCATGTGGGATCTTACATCCCTGACCAGGGATCAAACCCACATCCTCTGCAGTAGAAGTCTGGAGTCTTAACCATTGGACCACCAGGGAAGTCCCCTGAGAGCTAGCATTTGATAACCTCACATCCTCCCTGATTTCTAGGCCAAGTGTTCTGACATATCTCACTGGCTTAAAGTCAAGGTGTCAGCCGGGCTGGTTCCTTTCTGGAGGTGAGGATCTGTTATTTTGCCTTTCCCAGCTTCTGGAGGCTGCCCGCGTTCCTCAGCTCATGGTCCCCTTCTTCTGCCTGCAGCATCTTATTCATGTTACATCTCTCTGCCCCATCTTCCAAGGTCGAACCTCTTTCCTCCCATGACCCTGAAAACTTCTTCCTTTCAAGGATTTATGATTAGATTGGCCTTCAGGGTAAAACAGGGTGATCTCCCCATCTTAAGATTCTCAAGTTAGTCACATTAACAATTTCATCAGGCAAAGTAACCTATGCACAGGTTCTGGGGTTAGATTGTGAACACCGGGGAGAGGCCATTTTTCACCTATCACACCCTGTCCGTAGATCAGGGCCTCCTGGAGTCAGTGGATTAGGCTACTGAAGGCGGACAGAACCTGACTTTCAGAGTCTTGGGATACTTCCTTGACTTCCTGATATTGGCTGTACTTCACCAAGCCCTTTTCCACACAGCAAATTCTTTCCCGATGCTCCTAGCTTGGCTCCCTCCTCTTGTCTACTGTAGAACCACTCCCTGAAATGAGCATGGAGGATCAGGAGAGGACACAAAATGGGCTCTGGTGTTTGTTCTCTAGGATCTCAGCTGAAATTATGATCCTGGAAAAGCTGAAATGTACAGCACTGGCCCCTCAGCTCTGAGAAGCCCCCAGGCATTCCTGACATTTGAGCATTTGAGGTGCGGCTCAGACTTTCAGATGTCCTTTCTGATGTCCAGCCTCAAAGGGAAATATGTGTGTCAATATCACAAAGATACCACATGACACATTTGGGAAAGGAGATAGACTCTGCTCTCATAACCATCTTCCATACGATGATCTAGGACTGAGGAAATGCAGAGAGTCATAAGGAGATGTGTATCCATCACTAAAAGAGCTAAAGAGGACAGAGACACAGGCCAGGTGGCCTAAGACATCCAGAGCATTATGACCGTGAAGCTCATTCACCCCATTTGGGCACCCTGCCTCCTGAAGCCGCTCCAACAGGCGAGTTAGGCAGCATGCCCATTGATTCCTCTTTTGAGCACATAGTGGTAGCTTGCTTTTGACATTTTACCTGGCACCCAGGCCCTGTTCCATACAGGTTCTGAAAACTGGAACATTATCTCCAGGTTACCGAATTCCTGCAAGTGTTCCTGCAATTGATTTACACACCTGCTGTCTCCACCCCGAAGCCCTGTGCTCCACAGACTCAAGTGCCCTGCCGCTCCCACTCACCACAGCTGCTCTGTATACTCCCACTCACTTTCACAGGCCCAGGAAGTCACAACACGCGCCACTGTCGCTGTCTAGGGGAGGCCCTGACCTTGTTCCTCCCCCAGGGGAGGGGGCTGGGTTGTTGGAAACTTTAATCAAGCAGGGACGGTTAACAGCTGCAGGGAAATACCTCAGGAAAGAAACCATGAGCCTTTTAAAAGAAGGAAACACTTGTAGAATCTGTCCCCATGACCTTTAAAGACTTCTGAAAATGGCCAGTCGTTTCCCACCCTGGGAAAAAACCACAGGCACTGTTCAGGCCACAGACTCCTCCGCGCTTCACCCTGCGACAGGCTTGGGCAGAGATGGTCACCCCGTACAGACACCCCGACAGACTGCAGAGGCCTGAGGATGTGTATGCGTGCTTACACACTCACACCCCTGTGGACGTCTGCCTCTCCTTCCCCGACACATTTCTCAGGTGAGAAATGTATTCTTCTGTATCAGTGGCACTTTTTCTGGGGGAAACTGGGTGTCACCATTGGGCACGGCTCCCATCAGACCCACAGGCCCATCTCAGCACCCCTCCACACACCACTAACCATACACTACAAGCTGCTAGCGTGTGGCGAGGACCTCTTTCCCCTTCCTTTTTCCTCCTCACAGCTGCGGTGATGGGGGAGGGGGTTCTGAGGGGGCGGATGTCACTCACTTGGGGTGGGTTTTTCCCAATTCTGTACCTTATCTTGTCCCAGCTTCTTCTCACCCGCCAGTGGGCCCTTTTCTGGGGGGGTCACATCCTGGTAAAAGAACTTTAGGGAGCACTTCTGCTCAGCAACCCCCCCATTTCCTGTCCTCCATCTGCCAGGCCTCTCAGCCCCTGGTTTTTCCCCACAACTGCCCCCCTTTTTTTACTGGGGCTGTGTGTAAAACAACAATATAGGGGCTTTTTTCCCCATGTCATGTGGCTTGTGGGGTCTTAGTTCCCCATCCAGGGACTGAAATTGGGCCCTTGGCAGTGAGAGTATGGAGTTCTAACCACTGGTGTGGGTGCTAAGTCACCTCAGTCATGTCTGACTCTTTGTGACCCCATGGACTGTAGCCCACCAGGCTCCTCTGTCCATGGGATTCTCCAGGCAGGAACACTGGAGTGGTTTGCCATTTCCTTCTCCAGGGTTCCCGACTCAGGGATCGAACCTGAGTCTCTTACCTCTCCTGCATTGGCAGGTGAGTTCTTTACCACTAACACCATCTGGGAAGCCTCCTCAACCACTGGACCACTGGGAAATTCCTGCAGGGGTTTTTAAAGGAAGAATTTTACTAAGAAAATAAGAGAGAGGCCAGTACCCAACTAAGAAGATAGTCAAACCTTGGTTGGTCCAAAGTCTTCCCGCTCAGAACCCAGCCATTCTCCCTCTGAGAAGCTGCAGTCCATCTTCATCCCTATGCAAGTCCTTTGTCCGTCTGTTCCTTGACTCCCAGCAAGATGCATGAACAGTCAGTGGTGTGGGCACACCCGTGGAGGTGTCTCTTGCCCTCACCCCCAGCCCTGCTTGTCCCAGAGCTTCTGCCTCCTGGACTCAGCTTGCTCCGCCTAGCTGATTCCAGAACACAGGGGTCACATAAGCTGCCAAGCAGGATGGGACAAGGAAGGGGCTGATGGGCCACAAGGGTGACTAGTAGGGCACCAAAGGTGGAGGAGGCCAGAGAAAGACTGTGGAGTAAGAGTCTGGAGGGTGTTTACACAGGAGAGGCAGTTTGGTCCCAGATCCTCTGCATCCTTCAAAGGGCTGCACATCTCCAGGAAGGGCTGGGAGTGAAAACTTCCCCAAGTGGGGGATTCCTGGCAGCTCTGTAGGACGACAGCAGAAAGGGATCCAGGACCACCCTGAAACCCCTCAAACTGATGGAGAGAAAATGCCCACCAAGTAAGGGAACCCCATTCTGGGAACTCAGTGAAAGTGAAAGTTGCTCAGTCGTGTCTGACTCTTTGTGACCCCATGGACTATACAGTCCATGGAATTCTCCAGGCCAGAATACTGGATGGAGTAGGTAGCCTTTCCCTTCTCCAGGGGAATCTTCCCAACCCAGGGATCGAACCCAGGTCTCCCTCATTGCAAGCAGATTTTTAACCAGCTGAACCATGAGGGAGGCCCAAGAATACTGAAATGGGTAACCTATCCCTTCGCCAGCGGATCTTCCCAACCCTGGAATCGAATTGGGGTCTCCTGCAGGAACTCAGATCTGCTGGGAATCCCAGGATGAGGGAGAGCCAGGGCTCCAGACTAGGACCCCCCAATCTGATGGGAGGGTAGAGCCCCACCCTGAAGTGGTGATTAGGAGACCCTCTGTGGTCAGTTGAGCATAACAGAACTCCGACTGCATGTAGAAAGCCCAGGGACTGGGCAGCCACGAAAGGAGTGTGGGGCAAATCAAGTGACCAGGGTGGGTTGTTGGAGCCTAGCACTGTCAAGGCGGGTCTGGGATGCAAGAAGGAGGGGCACAGGCAAGATGCAAGGCAGGCCTGAGTACTGGCTCTGACCCCCTCAGCCCTGACCCCCTGCTTTGGGCCTCAGTCTCCCCTCCCCTGCCCCCCTGCCCAGGGCTCAGGTATGCCATTTGCTTCACTGAGCCCATCTATCTGAAACAGACTCACATCTTCCTCTTTTGTGACTGGAAGTCACAGGGCAAGGCGTGAAGCCGTCAGTCACAGAGGCAACACAGAGCCTCATCGTTTGAAGGGGTTGAGGGGAGGGGGCAGAGGGGAGAGCGGCAGGGTAGCCCTGGGCTGGTGGACGAGGAGGGGGACCAGTGGGGCAGAGGTGCCCAGGATCATGGCTGAGGCCATCACCTATGCCGACCTGCGGTTTGTGAAGGCTCCCCTGAAGAAGAGCAACTCCAGCCGGCTAGGACATGGTAAGGGCAGCTGCAGCGGCTCCTTGATTCTGCAGCTCCATCCTCCTTCGAGACCCACAGACCCCTATCCTGATCCCACCTTTCCTCTCCTCTCCAGACCCAGAGACTGATGAAGATGGCGAACTCACCTATGAGAATGTGCCCCCAGGCACAGGAGGACCCACGAGCTTGGCTTCCTCTGGATTACGGGATAAAGCAGGTCTGGGGAACCTGGGGGATGTGTGTTTGTGAGGGGCTGTGTTTTGAGTTGGGGGAGCCCACAGCATTCTTGGGAGAACAGTATCCTTGGAGGAAGGATGGGGGTTCTCAGGAAGAGAATGAGGACCAATCACGGGAGCCAAGGAAGAATAAAGCTTCCAGTGAGGAGTGAGGGCTCTATGGAGGGATCAGGGCAGCCCTGTTGGGGTGCAGAGTTCCAGTGGGAAATGGGAGTCCCTAGGGAGAGGGGAGAGAAGAGAAGAGAGGGAAGGGGGAGGAAGGAAGAGCACTCCTGGGGAGAGGGTTTTGGCAGGCAGATGAGTGGCCCCAGAGGAAAGGTCAAGGGAGACCCTGAAGGGTTATAGAAGGTCCCCGGGGAAAGGATAAGGTAAGACCTACGAGGGGCACGGGAGCCCCAGGGGAGATGAGGAGCTCCGGGGAGCGCTAAGGGTGGCCCCGAGCGGCAGCTGAAGGCACCTTAGGACAGACGGGAGTCTCGGCGCGGTGGAAGGGGTAGTAGTGGGAGGGAAGAAGGGGCATTTCCTGGGCTTTCCCACCTTCACAGGAGTCTCTCCCTTCCGCAGGGGCCCAGTCGGAGCAGCCAACTGCTGCCTGGAGCCCCGTGACGTCACCAGCTGCCGGGCGGATTCTCTGGTGTGAGTACCCGGTGTTCCCAGCCCCGCGCGCGCCTCCCGCTGCCCAGCTAGTGTTCCACGTCCTTCGCTGGATGCTCTTTCCCGCGAATCTACACACCCTCACCCCTCGGTATATCAATTTTCGTGGGGCTCACTCCACCCCCGCCCCACCAACCCGCTGTCTCCCTAAGGCCATGGAGCCTGCATGCGGTA
Organism: Aepyceros melampus; assembly: GCA_006408695.1. NCBI lineage: Eukaryota > Metazoa > Chordata > Mammalia > Artiodactyla > Bovidae > Aepyceros > Aepyceros melampus. The sequence continues at coordinate 290,722 of SJXQ01000768.1, read as the reverse complement.
CCTGGTTCTGGGCCTGCTCCTCACCTGCCTGCTGTGCGGGGTGGCTGCCACCTGCCTGGGAGTGCGCTGTGAGTATGGCTGCCCTGGTTTTCCACTTACCCGGAACAACGTTCTCCCCCACTCTCCCCAACAGCTGCCCTTCCTCAGCAGGGCAGGAGTCACTACCACCACAGCCTCAGCCTTGGGCTGGTTTCTAGCCAGGTCTGTTTTCAGAGTGCAGTGACTTCCTAGATTGTCCTGACCTAACCCAGTGCCCCCTGAAGCTTTAGGTGGTCAGATCTTATATTCCATTCCAGCCTATTAGGGCAAACTTGCAAGAAGCAGAAAAGGGACTGATGCTGAAACCTCGGGTTACCAGGGCATGGCTGATGATGTCCTGAATCTCTATGGCCAAACAGATCTGCAGGTGTCTCGGCAGCTCCAGCAAATGAACAGGGTTCTGGAAGCCACCAACAGCAGCCTGAGGCAACAGCTGAGCCAGAAGATAACTCAGCTGGGGCAGAGGGAAGAGGACTTGCAGGGATCCAGGATTAAGCTGGCCCAGAGTCAGGAAACACTACAGGTGGAACAGAAGGCTGGCCAGGCTACCAGACAGCAGTTGCAGGCCTGCCAGTCTGACGGAGAGAAGATGAAAGAGGCCTTGAGAAATAAGGAGACAGAGGGGATGAACTTGGAGCAGAGGCTGAATCCAGAGTCAGGAAACACTACAGGTGGAACAGAAGGCTGGCCAGGCTACCAGACAGCAGTTGCAGGCCTGCCAGTCTGACGGAGAGAAGATGAAAGAGGCCTTGAGAAATAAGGAGACAGAGGGGATGAACTTGGAGCAGAGGCTGAATAGTATGCGGCAAAGACTACAGCCCTTCTTCCAGTGCCCCTCCCCAGGTATCTGCTCTGGGAAAGCAAAGATGGGAGGGCCTGCCATGAGGGATGGATTGAAGCGAGGGGTCTATCTACTGGGATGCCATTGAGTTGTTCAGGGAAGGGGTGGTGAGCCAGAGTGCTGGCTGACATGGACATGAGCTGTGCATCCTTGGCCAGCAGGGGGAAGGATCTAGCCACCTACTGGATTTAGGGTTTGATCCCTGGATTGGGAAGTCTCCTGGAGAAGGGAAAGGTTACCCACTTCAGTATTCTGGCCTGGAGAATTCCATGGACTGTATAGTCAATGGGGTGGCAAAGAGTCAGACATGACTGAGCGACTTTCACTTTCACCCAGCTCTAAGGTGGAGTCCTCCTGGGGAGAAGAGGGTGGCAGCCAGCAGTGCAAATGATACAGAGCAGCAAGCTCAGGGCTCATCTGGCTCATCTCAGGGCTCAGGGCATTTCATTGTCAAGGATCTGGAAACTCCCTGAATTTGGATGTGAAGTTGATTGTTCACATGTTTGTTTATAGAGAGGACCTATGCTGCTAAGTCACTTCAGTCATGTCCAACTCTGTGGGACCGCATAGATGGCAGCCCACCAGGCTCCCCTGTCCTTGGGATTCTCTGGGTGAGAACACTGGAGTCGGTTGCCATTTCCTTCTCCAATACGTGAAAGTGAAAAGTGAAAATGAAGTCGCTCAGTTGTGTCCAACTCTTAGCGACCCCATGGACTGCAGCCTACCAGGCTCCTCTGTCCGTGGGATTTTCCAGGCAAGAGTACTGGAGTGGGGTGCCATTGCCTTCTCCAAGAGAGGACCTATAGCTTTACTTAATTCTTGCTATAGCTGAGCTTCCCCCAAAGATTAAGAATTACTGATGGTTGTAGTACAGTCTGGAGTTGGGGCAAGGCAGCTGAGGCTCTCTCAGAGAGCTTGGAGGGCAGTGAACTAGGGTGGAATTGCTCATCTCTTTTGAAAGGAGGAGTGCAGCAGTATGTAGGGATGAAGGAGGGGAATACACAGAAGGTCTGCCAAAGTAGGCTGAGGTTGGGGACTGCTTGTGGACTGGTTGTCTAGAGGTTAGGCTCTGTCTAGTTCATGGGCATCTGGATACTCCCCCAAAGCTTTAAACAAAGAGATTATGTATGGACACCTGCAGCCCTGGTTTCTTTAACCTTGTCATTCTCTACAAGCCTCACTTTCATGCCAGTACTGCCCATCCCCACTGCCATCCCCCATCCCCACAGCTGAACCTAGACTTCAGCATCCCAAACCACACTTCCACTGAAAGGATGGTTCAGATCTTCGCTCTGACCACAATGGTCCCCCACACTTCTTCAGTCTCACAGAGGCCTACCTGCTGGCTCCCCTGTTTCCTCCCTTCTCATCAGCCATCACCTGTCTTCACTTCTTTCTCTACCCATCTTGATTTGAGGGCCTGTCCCCTTACCTCAGCCCCAACTCACTCCTTGGTTCCAGTGTCTTTCTGGTATATCTGATTGGCAATATCTCAACTCTGCATGCACACACATGCCTGCACCCAGGGGTGACAAGCTGTGCAGTCATTCTGCTTGGTGACACAAAACTCTAGTCTCAACGTCTGGTGGGACCCCACACGACTAGCTCTCCGTACCCCACTACCCATTCTCTCACTCTCAGCAGATGGCCCTACTCTGCCAGAGAGGAATTTCCTCTGTTTTCCACCACCAGTTCTGTGTATCCATTTGCATTTTTGTCCATCCTCATCTCTTGCAAGGATAACTGCAGCAGCTTGCTGAATGTTTTCTCTAAACATCCCTCCTCCAAATCCACTTTTCATGTTGCAGCCAGGGTGATCCTTTAAAAACAAAAATCTGATCATGTCATTTCAGTTAAGATCATGTCAGTTAATTAATTACATCAAAAGTTATGGAATATATACTCTGTGTCCAGCACTGTGCCCAGGCACTTGGGATACAGCCAGAGAAGAAAATGTCTCAATGTAAGACCTTACATTGACTTTCTTGTGCTCATAATCTAAAAATAAAAAATCCTCAATCTGGTTCCCACTGCCCCTACCTACCTTTCAGTGTGCCACTCATCCCCTCACCCTGGTTCATTTGGCCACACTGACTTCTATATTCTTTTAAGTTGCTGTAGGACAGTAACTCAAGGGAGTAACTGGGTGGGGATGAGAAAATATGGCCAGAAGAGAGGGAATTGGAAGGGAAGGAATGATTTTTGGGAGGTAGGATGGATGGGGCAAAGCAGCAGAGAGAGGTGAGTTGGGATCAGGAGCACAGACTGGGGTGTTGGATATTAAAGGAAGAGGGAGGTTTATTTCTGACCAATAGTCAGGAGGAGAGAAAAGAGACAAATTTTGAGATGGAGGGGAGGAAAATGGAGAGAGTTCACATGTCAAGTGTCTGATAACTTCAACAAAGAGGAAGCAAGGTTGTCAACTTGTGGAAGACTGGAGGGGAAGCTAATGGCTAGCAGCTTGAGGAATGAGGGGAAGTTTTGAATATGCGCTGAGGATAAATCTGATCATGTCATTTCAGTTAAGATCATGTCAGTTAATTAATTACATCAAAAGTTATGGAATATATACTCTGTGTCCAGCACTGTGCCCAGGCACTTGGGATACAGCCAGAGAAGAAAATGTCTCAATGTAAGACCTTACATTGACTTTCTTGTGCTCATAATCTAAAAATAAAAAATCCTCAATCTGGTTCCCACTGCCCCTACCTACCTTTCAGTGTGCCACTCATCCCCTCACCCTGGTTCATTTGGCCACACTGACTTCTATATTCTTTTAAGTTGCTGTAGGACAGTAACTCAAGGGAGTAACTGGGTGGGGATGAGAAAATATGGCCAGAAGAGAGGGAATTGGAAGGGAAGGAATGATTTTTGGGAGGTAGGATGGATGGGGCAAAGCAGCAGAGAGAGGTGAGTTGGGATCAGGAGCACAGACTGGGGTGTTGGATATTAAAGGAAGAGGGAGGTTTATTTCTGACCAATAGTCAGGAGGAGAGAAAAGAGACAAATTTTGAGATGGAGGGGAGGAAAATGGAGAGAGTTCACATGTCAAGTGTCTGATAACTTCAACAAAGCAGGAAGCAAGGTTGTCAACTTGTGGAAGACTGGAGGGGAAGCTAATGGCTAGCAGCTTGAGGAATGAGGGGAAGTTTTGAATATGCGCTGAGGAATGCGTTAGGGAGCTAATGAGACAATGAGATGAATGGGAGGTCCGTTGATCACTTGTTTATTGGGGACCCAGGTAAGGTTAACCAAAATGGGGGGTAGACTGCAATTGTTCAGAAATTGGGGATAGTACCACCAGCCCTTTTCAAATAAGCCTCCCAGACTGAAAAAAAATTGATTGATTGGTTTTTGGCTGTGCTAGGTCTCCATTGCTGTGTGGGCTTTCTCTAGCTGCAGCATCCGTTAATCACTTGTTTATTGGGGACCCAGGTAAGGTTAACCAAAATGGGGGGTAGACTGCAATTGTTCAGAAATTGGGGATAATACCACCAGCCCTTTTCAAATAAGCCTCCCAGATTGAAAAAAAATTGATTGATTGGTTTTTGGCTGTGCTGGGTCTCCATTGCTGTGTGGGCTTTCTCTAGCTGCAGCGACTGGGGACTACTCTTCATTGCATAAGCTTCTCATTGCAGTGTCTTGTTGAGGGCATGGGCTCTAGGTATTCTCAGGCTTTAGTAGTTGCAGCACGTGGGCTCAGGAGTGGGCTCAGGGCTTGTGGGCTCTAGGGCATGGACTTAGTTGTTCTGTGGCATGCAGAATCTTCCCAGACCAGGGATTGAACCCATGTCCCCTGCACTGGCAGGCAGATTCTTATCCACTGTGCCACCAGGGAAACCCAAACCTCCCAGGTTTTAAGGAGTAAAATTGTTGAATGTTAAAGGCTTTCACTAAGTATGCACAGTATGGCATTTCCAGGATAGTCGAAGAAAAAAAGATTACAAAGTTTAAGGACCAGTGAAGGCATTGAGGTTCCACTCCAGGGAATATTGTTAGCAACCGGGTTGCTGAGCGTTGAGATCCCCCTCCGGGGTCTGGACAGTGCAGTGCTGTCACTCTCTTTCTGCTTTTTAGATTCCTGCTGTCCCCTGGGATGGATACAGAATGAGAGGAGTTGCTTTTACATCTCAGTTACTAAGAGAAATTGGATGGAAAGCCAGAACCACTGTAAATCTCTGTCTTCTGATTTGGCCAAAACCAGCAACAGTTCTCATGCATATGCAGTAAGCAAACCCCTATTCAAAGACTGTAGTGGGTACTGCTGGGTAAAGGGACATATGTCATTGCGTCGGGGACGGCACTGGGCAGCCTCTCAGCACAGAGCTCCAGGTGGCCCTGCCTACTGGTTAGGGCGGCATGAGAGTTGGAACTTGCAAGCTGTCTTTACGTTAACCTGTTTCTCATCCCAGCTTTCTGGTCAGTTCTGGGCTGCTCAACAGGCTCTTTCACTCTCATGGTCTCCCAGGCACACAGGTTCCATACCTGGTGCACTGGATTGTAGGGAATGGCTCCTTGAGACAAGAACCGTCCACAGAATGACTCTTCACAGGCTGGCAGAAATTCTTACCCAGGATGTGCGTGTGGGTATGCATGCATGCATGTGTAATGAGGGGTCAGCTCGTATCTGCAGGGTGGCACTTGAAGGGTGCGGGGATGGTCACCGAAGAGCGACGTCATGCACCAAGGTTGGGTACAGTCCTCTTGCTGAAGCTCATAGCCTCTCTAGTATTTCCTTTCCCTCCTCTTGACACCTCCTCTCTCCCCCTATTCCAATATTTCCCAGCACTCCTCACAGACCTCTGGTCTCTTAATCTCCCTTCAAATTTCTCAGATTTATATCAAAAACTTCCAGAAGGTGGTGCCACAAGGTGGTTCAGCTGAATACTGGGTTGGCCCCAGATATCCGTTCTGGCAGCCTGATTATACAAAACACAGATGGTAAGTTTGTTAGGACTTTGGGGCAACAAAAATGCTCTATAATCCCTTCATAAAGACAATGTAATGAACTCTCCCTCCAGGTCATCCTCTCAAAACTTTGGATGTTATTATCGCCCATGTGTCCATTTTTTCTATTTGATTAATAACTCTCAGGGCAGGCAAGCTCTGTATTCTGTCCTCAGTATCCAGCAGTCCCTGGCACATGCTTTACTTAAAAAAAAAAAAAAAAAAAAGGACTAGTTTGGGACCTCATCTTTCTCTCAGGGGGATAAGTTGAGGATTTAGCTAGGGGTCACAGCTGATGAAGAACCTCGGGTCTTCTAACTTTACAGCCGACAAGGCTACCCAAACTAAAGTTGTACTTTTTCAGTCAAGTCCACTTGGGGCACCAGGGTTGCCCCAGAGAAGTGAGAAAGGAAGTAACTGGGATAACTTTGAGGACCAACCCCAGGGACCTTGAAGCAGAGTAGTTACCTAACTGAAGTTTCCATCTTTGAAAACTTGGGCATTTTCTCCCTCCCTTGGTCCTATAGCCTCTTTGGGTCAGAGTCCAGACACCTGTCCCTGAACCCTCCCACACACAGCAGGCAGGGTGAGTTAGGACTTGGGTTAGGTTTGTTCAGGGCAAGAGAAGGGAGGATGGGATAGGAGGGGCCACAGCTTAACCCTGTGCTACTTCATTACCCTTTAGGTATCCCAGTCCAAAATGTCCCATGCTAGAAATCAAGTGGAAGGATCAGGACCTGACGACGGGCCGTGTCACTTTCCTTTTCCCTCCATCTGTGAGATGTCAGTTTTCAGGTCTCCAGACAGGGACCACTCTTTGCACTGAGCTGGGTAAGTGTAGGGGATGGGACTGAGGCATGAAGCCTGGGGGCAGAGGGTCTCACACAGAGGGCAGGGGGAAAACTTGTTTCTGGAGGCGGCAGCCATGTCACAGCCTCCAGGGGCTTGGTCTGCTTATGGAAGGGAGCGTTGGGCAGGGAAGGCCTGGAACTGAAGGGAGGCTGGCAGTGCGGCTGTCCAGGTTGCTGGGAAGGAGGTGGGGTGAGCTGGATGAGGATTCTCAGTGCAGTCAAACGTGGAGCTCACTGATGCTTTAATCCTCTAGGTACTCAACAACAGGAGCCTGTGCCCTTCAGCCCTAACCTGTAGCCTGCGGGTCCTAAGATCTGCCTTCCTCCAGTGTGTCTTCACTCTGCCCAGACAGGGCCCCGCCAAGGGCTGACCCAGGCCCAGCATCTCTAGGCAAGCCTGCTGGAGATCCTGTCCCAGAAACTAGACTGTTCCCAGGGAACGGGGAAGAAGCTTCTAGAAGAGATGTCGCCACCCCCCCGCCCCAAAACCTCTCATAGTAGAATGGGTGGGGAGGGCGCACGGGCTGAGCGGATGGGGGCAGCCCGGAGCCAGCCAGGCAGTTTTATTGAAATATTTTTAAATAATTTGCACGTGTTAGTCTCGTGTGTCAGCAATGCATTGTCTGGTTCAGTGATCCCCACGGGAGAGCAAGCCCAGGGGTTGGAAAGGAAATGTTCTGTTCCTCGTGTCCATGTTGAGCCTCCCCTGTACCGAGGGCAAGAGCTGCTCAGCCCATCCAGAGCTGGCGCGGGCCAGCGTGTGCTCGCCGTCCTCACAAGGCATCCTCAAGGCCAAGGTGGAGGCCAGAGACCACAGGCCCCACTGCTAAGAGCGTGCCCCGGGCAGCTGCAGGCTGGGGGTGGGTGGCTTGGCGTGGTGCCCTCGGTGGCAGAGGAGACTGCCCGCCTCACAGTTAGGTTGCGGTAGCGGGCCACAGCTGGTGCGGGGCGGGGGCACATGGACAGGAAGCCAAAGCTGAAGGGGCCGAGGCAGCAGCCGGGGCAGGGCAGCCCCTCCTCAGGCTCCCGGGGAGCTGAAGGGGGCGGCGAGGGTTCTGTCCGCTCCAAGGCTGCTGCGCGGGGCAGACTATGCTGGGCCCGGTTCCAGGGCTCCCCTGCCCAGCCTTGCGGGGAGTTCACCACCACGGCTGGGGGGTTGTTATTAAGGGGAGGTCCTGACCTAGGGGACCAGGGCTGGGAGGCCGAAGAACAGGTGCTGATGAAGTTGTCTGTGGCCACGGCCACGGCCAGGGGCAGCTGCGGGGCTGGTCTTGGGGGTTCCGGCTCAGGGCTGCTGCCCTCACACTCCATCTGCTCTTCGGCTGAGGGGCCCACAGCAGGAGGGCCAGGACCCGGCAGTGCCGTCTCCATCCGTCGGGGAAGCTCAGGGGATGACGGTAGTGAGCGGCAGCGGCGGACAGGGGTCCCAGGCTGGCCCAAGGTCTCCGGAGTGGTCACCAGGGGCAGCTGGGTGGAGGGCAGAAGCGACGGTGGTACAAGGGGTAGAGGGGCGACTGGCCTGCTGGGCGTGTCCAGGAGCTTGATTTTGCCACCTCTGAGGTCTTCTCGTAGTGAAAAGGGGTTGACTCGAGTCAGACTGTCCCCCCAGTTGGGGGGTGATTCTGGCGATGGGGGTAGGAAGAGGTCTGACCGGCTTCGGGAGAGCCGGGGGTCTGGTCTGGGGAGTGTGGCAGAGGGACCCCCTCTTGGAACAGATCCTGTAGACAGAGAAGTCTGTGGTCACTGTTCTCAGCACGCATCAGAATTCCCTGAGGGCCTCATAAACTGACTGGGAGGCTGGTGGGACCAGAGCTGAGAAAAGAGTGCACTGGAAAGAGGGGGATATCCCCGTCAGCCTCCTGTACCTCTTTTTCCCTTGTTCCCCTCCCTCAGGCTCTAGAATTAGAAAACTATCTGCTTAGAGAGGTGCTCTCACCGACTCCCACCCCCAGCCTTCTCAATAAAACACTTAGTCTCCTCAGATGATTCCGAGCTCTAAGGAAGAAAGGAGCAAAAGGACTTCAGTCGTGCTCACTTACCCAGACCACGTGTCAGGGGGACCCGGGGGAGGGAGGCTGGCTCAGGCAGCTGCTCCAGGATCCACTCCAGGTGCTGGGTGATTTCAGTGAAGGGAGCGCGAGTGCGAGGTTCCATCTGATAGGGAGAGACGAGCAGCTTCACTCAGAGCTCCAAAAGCATGTCCCTGAGTGTTTCTCCCATCGCCTGGGCTGGCCAGGGGTGCAGGGCAGCGGGGAGAGTGGGGCTCTTACACTGCAGCAGTGGATGGCCAGGAGCAGGAAAGGCAACGGGCAGTCGCCCCCTACCAGGGCCCTGAAAGCAGGCACATCCAGCCCAAAGTCCTGTGGGGACAGAGATGAGATGCCTCCGAGTCAGCCTTCCTCCAGTTTTCCTGCTGCCCCCAGTTAGGGCCTTGACCTTCTGGAAACTCTCCATGGTTATGAACTGCCCAGTCTGGAGTGTGTCCTTTTAAACCTGGGCATATTGCTCACCTCGGTCCGGGGTAGATAGTCAGGGTCTGCAGGTACTCGTGCGATGAGCTCACAGAGGACAATCCCAAAGGCAAAGACATCAGCCTGGGGTAGGAAAGAATGCCAGCGGGATGCACTGACAGTTTCATGTCAGAATATGTCAGAATTCGGGGGAGTCTTGACAGTTGCCATGTGTTGGAGGCGGTAAGAGGGGTAAGGTCTTAGGTCTTCTGAGTGTCTCACAGAGCTGCTGAGGAACTTGGGACGGGGCCTTACAAGAGAATCTCCAGGGTGTCTGGAAGGCCTTGGGGACCTCAAGGTTTGATGTCTTACCTTCTCATCATACAGCTCGCCTCGCAATACCTCTGGAGCCATCCAGTACGGAGAACCCACCACAGCCAATGGCTCCTTCCTTGCCCCTTCCCTGCAGGGGCAGAGTGGTCAGGAATATCCCATGCAAACATCCTTCCCAACAAAAGGGGGTGAAGTCAGCCCACTCCCCACCCCAAAGGAAACATGCCTATGGGTTTTGCTTTGATAAGGGCCTTCTGGGAGGTTTAGGGGGATGGGGGCATTCACCTCACCTATACACAGGAATCTTTTCAGCCAGCCCGAAGTCACCCACAACAGCTGTGAAGCCTCGGTCTTCCCGTCGGATCAGACAATTCTGACATATACATATAGCATCCCCACATACCCATCACCTTCGGTTCTCTGATCTCCCACTATGCACCTCAAAGACCTGTCATTCCAGAACAACCCCATCTTCTCTGATCTCCCAGTTCTCCAATGTACCCCAATCTTGCAGCATCACCCATCTCTTGGTTTAAACAGAATGGTTCTCAGTCCCTCAGAGCACTCCCCCTCATCCCAGTCCACCATACTCCAGTGTCTTGCTACCCCAACACCCTAATGTTGCCTGTTATCCACTTTCCAGTATCCATGGGCTAGTTACAATCTAATGAATCTCAAATCCCCTTTCATGCCTCCATCCACCTGGCCCGCCTACCTTGGATGTGAGGTCTCGGTGGAATACCCCTTTGGCATGCAGATACCGCAGGCCACGGGCGATGTCCAAAGCCAGGCGGAGCCTGACAGGCCAGGATAGGGGCTCGGGGGAGCTGAGCAGCTGTTCCAGGGTCCCCCCGTTCATGTACTGGGACATGGGAGGAGAAGGGGAACGAATATCAAAGTTTCAGTCTGTTCTCTAGGTCTCCCACTTTTAAGCCTGGGATACTCAGGAGAATCACAAAGGTCAATAGGGTGAGTCTGTGCTCTAGGGTCCCCCATTCATATCCTAAGGCTGTCCGGACCCATACATGTACATCTATTTAAATTTAAATTATTAAGTTTAAAGAAAATTAAACATTCAGTTCCTGTCACACTAGTCACATTTCCAGTGCTCCTCAGCAACTTGTGGCTAGTGGCTATGGTTTTGGACCGCACAGATACAGAACATTTTTATCACTGCAGAAAGATCTGTTGTTGGACAGACCCTTCTAAAGAGTATCAAGGATAGGACCAGCTGACGCCTTTTATTTGTGGTTTGCCTAAAGGGACGTTCTGGGAAGCCTCCCCTGGGTCCTGCCGCCTCCCACTACTCCTCTGCAGATGCACGGGGCCGCTGACTCCCTTTCCCCTTGGTGGTGAGGGGGTCCCCCCGCTTCTTGACCCATCCTTACCTCTGTAAGAGCGTGCAGCTGCCCTTGGTGCACGCAGACCCCCATGAACCTGGAGGAGGATGGGAAAGATAGCAGGGTAGGCTGTAAGAGCCTTGGCTTCTCCACAGTTCCCACTTTTCCCGCGGGATCTTTCCCCTCCCCCCAGCAAGCGGCTGAGGCCCGCTCACCTTAGGATGTTGGGGTGCCTAAGCCGGTTCATCAGCTGCACCTCCCGTAGCGTGTTTCCCCGGTTACTGGGGAGCCTGTTCATTTTCAGCACCATGACTTGCCCTGACTGTCGGTGCCGAACCTGCGGGCGGTAGCGGATGGCCAGTCCCGCGCAGGTTGGGAAGACTGCCAGGGTCCGGGCCCCTAGTTTCAGTCTCGCGTCTGAAGCTCGGTCCCGCCCCTCTGCCCTCTCTGCTGGTCCTACCTTGTAGACCTCAGAGAAGAAGCCGGCCCCGATCTTCTCGGCGCAGTGGAAATCGTCTACGCGTGCCAGGCTGGACACGGCGCTGCGGAGAGCCCGGTAGGAGGAGGGGCGGCCCCGGCCCGGGCCTCCTCCCGCGCCCCCTGGCCCCGGGGGCCCCTCCCCCGGCGCCTCTCCAGGCCCGGGCCCAGGGCCCCGTAGTGGGGGCCGTTCCCCGGCCATGGCCGGGCCCCCAGGCCGGGGCCTGCCTCACATGGTAGGGTCCCCGGGCCCCGGGCAGGCCGCGCTCGCCATGGGAGCGGGCCCAGACGGATCAGGGGCGCCCGGGTTCCCGCTCCCGCTCCCGCCCTAGAGAATAGAAGATTCGCCGAAGATCCTGGGCCCGCCCCCGCCTCGCCGGCTAGTTGGGCCCGGGTGGACGCCGTCCGCTCCGCTCTGCGCAGGGCCTGGGCCTGGGCCTGGGCCGGGCGGTGGAGGTGGCGCTCCCGGGCGCCGGCGGGCAGGCGGGCAGGCTCCCCGCAGGCGGAGGCGGGCGGGCGGGCGGGCGGCGGCCGCTCGGCTTCGCCGTTGGGGCTCAGGCTCCGCGGCCTGCCGGGGGCGGGGCTGAGCCGGGCCTCTGATTAACTCCTTCGAGCCTGGCCTCCGGGCAGCGGCCACGCCCCCTCAGGTGCGCACCTCGCAACCGGAAGCCACTATGCCCTATGCGAGTGGGTCTGGGGCGTCGGGGTCAAATGAGATCAGGCCTGAGCTGAATAACTGAAGGGAATTAAGGGCTGATTGTGCGTAAGCGCAGTTCAAAAGTCTTTTAACTGCCCTGGGAGTCCTTTCTCCTCTCCCTCCCTCAGGTCACTGGCGGTTGACAACTCGACTCAGGGAGCCGCACGATTCCTGGGCTCAAAGGACCCGCAGGGGTGAAAAATGGATCCTTCTGGCCCAGCCACAATCGGAGGCAGCCCAGCAACCTACCTACCTTCCCAGCCTCCGCCCCGGCCCAGCCTGCCCATTTCCTAGGGCTCGACCTTTACACCTCTGGACTCCCTGACACTTTCTACCTTTTCAGGGGATGGTGATGCCCCGAGACTGCAGCGAGCCCTCGGCCAGCCCATTCCAAGTGTGGCCCCGACTCCTCCTCATCCATCCCGCCTCCCTCGATAAAGTTCAGATTCCAGAGCCTCGTCAAGTGACCACCCAGCCTGCACCTTCCTTTTACTATTTCGTCCGAATGCCCCTCTCGCTCAGAAGACTCCACCTGTAGGGACGCCCCTCTAAGCTCAAGATCCCACCCCTTAGCAAAACCCCGCCCCTCAGGGAACTCTTCCCTTCGGAGACTTCTCTCTCAGTGACACCTCTCAGTATGACACTGCCAACCAACATCAGTGTGTACCAGAACCCCTCAGGGTGACAACCCTTTGTGTGTTCCTTTTGCCCACCGAGAGCCCCCCTCTCGAGTGACTCCACCAGCCATTGTGACCCCGCCTCTCAACGTGACTCCTCCCCTCAGTGTGGCCCTTATCAGTGTGACCCCTCTAGACAGGTACCGCCTCCATTACGTAGGAATCGGGTCTGCCGGCTCAGGCGGCAGGAAGTTCTGCCACCGGCCTCTAGAGCGGCGCGAGGTTTCGAGTGCGCACGCACCGTTCCAGGACCCGGTGCGCTCGCCGTACCCAACGCTTCTCTTCTCCGCTGGCTCCTCCCCCCTGTCATCGGCGGTATAGCCAATCATCGCCTGGGATGGGTGACGTCACACGATCCCTGTGACAGGTCTGGGAAGAGTGGTGGTGGGCGTCGGCGAGCCGCTTGCCACCTAGCGGCGGAGAGGAGTCCGGCAGGAGCGGAGGCTGCGGGCCTGGGGCGAAACAGTCTGCGACAGAGCTTGAGGGAGCAAGTCTGAATTCTTTTCAGAAACTCTAAAGTACTATTTTTATTTCTGTGGTAAGCTAAAAAGAAAATTAATTAATTGCACAGTCCGCATCCGTGTGGGTGACTACCTTCTAACAAGAGTCTTATCCCATGTTTATGGAGTGAGAGCCTCGTACTACTTAATTGTTAAGAGCCAATGAGAAAAGAATAAAGCAGTCTTAAATTATAAACGGTGCAGGAGGATCGAGAGAAGGTCAGATGCTGTCTCGGTACCAGGGAAGTTTTCGCACAAAGTAGGAGAAAGCCAGAGTGATTCACAGCCCTTCCACTGCCAGTATAGACAGGCCATATGCATCATATTCATTCCTCCAGAGGCAATTTTGTCTGAGCAAAACAAGCTCATTTGTCACATTAAATGTTAACATGTACACTATTTCATTTGTAAGTTTGCTTTCTGTAGTTAAGATCTGTGAACAGTGAAAGTGTGTCACTCAGTCGTGTCCCACTCTTTGTAATCCCATGACTGTAGCCCGCCCCATAGGCTCCTCTGTCCTGGAATTCTCCAGGCAAGTGAAACTGAAAGTTGCTCGTGTCTGACTCTTTGCGACCCATGGACTTTAGCCTGCCAGGATCCTCTGTCCATAGAATTCTTCAGGCCAGAATGCTGGAGTGGGTAGTTGTTCCCTTTCTCCAGGGGTTCTTCCCAACCTAGGGATCGAACCCAGGTCTTTCGTACTGCAGGCGAATTCGTTACCGTCTGAGCCACCTTCAATTTCAAACTTCTGTATAAAAGGGTCAGGACCTTTACCTACTTTAAGAAGTACACATAGGGTATACACATCCACATTTTGCCTTTTTTATTTAATTAAAGTCATAATAAAGCTGTTTAGAATAGAGCTGACATATATTTACATTATAATATGAAACTCCAGTCGGTGATTGAATTAGCACTATATCTGTGTATTCATCTAAATATCTGAATACTTTTCACTGCCAATGATATAACAAATAGTGGCAAGGGGAATCCAAGGAATGGAGAGTTTAGGAAAAGTGGAATAATGAACAGTATTAAATAGTGCAGAGAGGTGTGCTAAGATGAGCTTGAAATGTTCCTTGAGTTGGGCTGCTAGAAGATCCTTTTGTTGTCATATTTCAAACTTTTTAAGGTGGAAAATTCAAATGTGAAAAAAAAAAGAAGAAATAGAACAATGAACGCTTATTTACCTTGGGTAAGACCATTTTGTTGGTGAAACATTGTTCAAAATCACTTACCCATGCCTCAGTTATACTGTTGCCATAAATGACTGGGTAGAAGTGAAAATATCTGTTTTTTTGTACCTTCTATGCCAGTGATTCTCCAGTAATCAGTTCATGGATAATCTTGTTTTATCTATACTACTGCTTTTCTCCCCCACCTAATTATTTGGTGCGTATTTCTGACATTATGTCTTTTCATCAATAAATATTTCAGTGTGTTACCTCTAAAAGATAAGGATTCTTTAAAACAAAATCATAGTACCATGTCATACTTTAAAAAAAAATTACTTAATATCATCAAGCATCTAGCTTTTCATATTTTCCCCATTGAGTTATATTTAGTTTTTAAAAATTAATGTTTTTTAAAAATATTATTTATTTGGCTGTGCCAGGTCTTGGTTGTGGCACTCAGGATCTTCAGTCTTCATTGAGGTGTGCTGTGTCTTTAGTTGCAGCACGTGGAATCTAGTTCCTTGATTAGGAATCAAACTTGGGCCCCCTGCATTGGGAGTGCAGAGTCTTAGCCAGTGGATCACCAGGGAAGTTCCCCAAATTGTTAATTTGAATCAAAATCTAAATAAGGTCCATACTTTGAGGCTGATGTCTCTTAAACCTTTAACTCCATCCATTATCTCCTCTCCTCCATTTTTTTTTTTAAAAGAAACCGGGTCATTTGTCCTTATAGAGTTTCTCAGAATCTGAATTTTGCTAAATTTTTACCATGTTCTGCAGTCCCCTGTATTTCCAGTAAAGTTGTAGAGACAATTAGATTTATATTTTATTATTTTGGCAAAACTAATTTGTAGGTGGTTTTAACACTTTTATCATGATGTATATACAGTGTTGGACTTCCCTAGTGGCTCAGATGGTAAAGAATTGCTTGCAATGTGGGAGACCTGGGTTTGATCTCTGGATTGGGAAGATCCCCTGGAGGAGGGCATGGCAACCCACTCTAGTATTCTTGCCTGGAGAAACCCAAGGACAGAGGAGCCTGGCGGGCTACAGTCCATGGGGTCACAAAGAGACGGACTTGACTTGAATGACCAAGCAGACACACATATACAGTGGTGGTCTTTGTGATGTTAATAACCGACCACGCTTATTATCTGGACCAGGGTTTCTCAAACGTGGCGCTATTGATATTTTTAAAAATTAGTTTCTTTTTTAATTGGAGGAAAATTGCTGTTATTGACATTTTGGACTGGAGAGACTCTTTATAGTAGGAGGCTGTCCTGGTGCGCTGTAGGGATGTTTAGCAGCATCCCTGGCCTCGACCCACTGAATGTCAGTAGCAGTTCCTCCGGTTGTGATGACTAAAATGTCATTTAGACTTTGTCCCCCTGGGGGCAAAATTGTTCCTGATTGAGAACTTTTCCTCATTAAACTACTTGTTACCAGAAACATATTCACATGGGAAAGGCAGAAAAAAAATGCTTGTTTCCCTTTTATTTTACCAGCTTTTAAAGTAGTGAGCTGGTTCTCTAGCATCCTCCAACAGTGACCAATGAGGTGTTTTTTTTTTAGTATCATTATAAACTCATAATTTAATACATATATGATGTGTCTTAATCACTGGCAATTAAAAAAAGTTTTTGATTTTTAAACTGTCCTATTTTGGCCACTGGACACATTCAAGATGGCTTCTGAGTCCTTCTGACATGACTCTTAAGGTTGCTTGCTGTTTGATATAATAAAATGTTCTAGGCTCATTTTGTGAATTGCTAGACTGGAGCTGTTATCAGTTATTTTTTCCAATGATTCATGATTCCTTTTCATTGGAAATGGTATTTAGAAACCTCAATATGGGTAATTTTTGTGTGACCTTAGGAAGAGCAGTTAAATGGATATATTCATATCCTATTCCTTTTAAAACAGTCACCTCCACTATCTCTTTATTTTGAAAAAATTCCAAACATGCAGAAAAGCTGAAGAAATACACAATGAACATCTGTATGTGCATGCTAAGCTGCTTCAGTCATGTCTGACTCTTTTCTACCCCATGGACTGTAGCCTGCCAGGTTCCTCTGTCCATGGGGATTCTTCAGTCAAGAATACTGGAGTGGGTTGCCATGCCCTCTTCCAAGGGACCTTCCCAACCCAGGGATCAAACCTGTGTCTCCTGCAACTTCTGCATTGCAAGTGGATTCTTTACCGCTGAGCCACCAGGGAAGTCTGAATAACTGTATACCCTCAGCTCAATTCAACAATTGTTATTTTGTTGTATTTGTTCTGTTTCTCTCTGATATAAAATTGTATGGTGTGGTATTTGATATAGTATGGTTATACTGTACTATTTAGTATAATTTTTTATTGTACCATTTGAAAATACTTTGCAGGCATTATGACACTTCATTAGTATTATCTTCCAAGGTAATTTTCTATGTAACCATAATACCATTATCACATCTTGAATTATTTCTTCATTTAGTTTCTTTCTTTTCTTTTTTTGTGGGAGTAGAGGGGGTGCTTGCATGATCTTAGCCCCCCAACCAGGGATCGAACCCAAGCCCTTAGCAGTGAGAGCTCAGAATCCTAATCACTGGACCACCAGGGAATTCCCCTTCCTTTAGTTTTTTGATTCTCCTATTTTATTGGTTCCTTCTGGGGCTCTTTTGCGGATTCTTCTTCATTATGCATGATTCAGCTACCTTATCCTACTCAATGAGGTAGTAATATTAGCTTACCATTTTATGGATGAGAATACTGAGGTCTGATGAAATGAATTTAGCCAGGGTCTGTATCTCTAGTGACTAGGATTTGAACTAGTGTTTTTGTTTTGTTTTATATTATGATGCCTTTGACTCTAAGTGAAAGAGAACTTAGAAGTGGCCTTAACAATAATGAAATCACTTCATAAGAATGTTGGTTAATTCTGAGACTCTACATTACCATCAAGGATCTAGGCCTTTCTATTCTACCATCCACCCTGGATGGATTAAGGCTTTGTCTGGAGGTTAGCTTAGCTTTCCGCAAGATTTATGATTCTTGCCAAAGTTCCAACGTCATATTCACAGAATTTCTCGAGGCAGGAAAAGACATTCCTTTTTGTCCATCTCTCTTTCTCTAATTTGTTGTGCATCTTTTTTAAGAGCAAAGAAACTTTCCCTAGGACACTCCTTCATCCCAGCAGACTTGCCCTCATATTGTTCAGATTGCCACAAGCCCAGACCTAACCGGTCATTGGCAAGGGGAACGGGACCACTATGATGGGCTTAGACTAATCAAGACTTATTCCTATGGCTGGTTCCGAGCTTCCCTGAAGCTCCTGACTGCTTGGCAGAACAAAATTGAAGTCCTGTTAGGAAGAAGGGAGATGGAGGTAGGGAATAGGTATGAAGTGTGCAACCAACAGTATCTGTTACAGAATCCAGGTTGTTAGCCTTGACATACTTCTGCTATTCTAGGCTCTGCCTTCAGCTCCCTCCCTCACTCCAGCATATTCCTGTGAGCCACACCCCCTACAATTCTAGCTCTCATGACACATACCAAGGTTGTCCTTGGCAGAACAGTGAGGAACATGAAATTTATTCTTTGGTGCCCAGTGCTCTTGTGCAAGCCGAAGAGGTCAGTGACGCATGCTTCGTTAGCCCTGGCCCTGGCAGTGGGGGCGGGGAGGGAGGAGGGCAGAGGCTCTGCCTTCTAGAAAGGTAGCATCCCCCAGATCTCTTTTTCTTGGTCTATACTTCTCTTAGAATCTGAATGGTTTTTGTAACAAATTCTAATTTGCCTCCTAGTTTTAACATTACCTTCATATCTCCTTCCCCTGAACTCCCACATTGAGGAAACCTGTATCCACTGAATTTACTAACCATTCACTGATCTCCCCTTTGTATTAGAAATTTAGAGATAATACTAAACAATTGGAAATGAAATTAAGTTTTAGTAGCTGTGTGCCAGGTGCTGGGGTAAGTCTTTTCACACACATCTGACTGTGTTCTTTTTTAAAAAATTTATTTATTTTAATTGAAGGCTAATTACTTTATAATATTGTAGTGGTTTTTGCCATACATTGACATGAATCAGCCATGGGTGTACATGTGTTCCCCAACCTGAGCCCCCCTCCCACCTCCCTCCCCATCCCATCCCTCAGGGTCATCCCAGTGCACCAGCCCTGAGCACCCTGTCTCATACATTGAACCTGGACTGGCGATCTGTTTCACATATGATAATATACATGTTTCAATTCTCTCAAATCATCCCACCCTCACCTTCTCCCACAGAGTCCAAAAGACTGTTCTTTACATCTGTGTCTTTTGCTGTCTCATATAGGGTCATCATTACCATCTTTCTAAATTCCATATATATGTGTTAGTATACTGTATTGGTATTTTTCTTTCTGACTGACTTTACTCTGTATAATAGACTCCAGTTTCATCCACCTCATTAGAACTGATTCAAATGCATGCTTTTTAATGGCTGAGTAATATTCCATCGTGTATGTGTACCACAGCTTTCTTATCCTTCATCTGCTGATGGACATCTAGGTTGCTTCCATGTCCTGGCTATTGTCAACAGTGCTGCAGTGACTGACTATATTCTTAACAGCATCTTGGTAGGCTAGACTATTTTAACTTTCCTGTCAAGAGTTTAGGGATTTTAGGTTCAGAGGGAGCCACCTGCTTACAGCTAAAGGCCGCTAACTATTAGGAGCTCATGGCTGCCTGACCTCACACCCATGCCCTTTCCCTTACCCCACCACTCTGGCTTCATGGTTTTTATTGTTACAAAGCATGTTTGTATACATTAATCGCAACAGTGGCAGGGTGAGTAGTAGTACCTGCATTTTATAAATGAGGATAGGAGGCTTCAGAGGTACTAAATGTTACTGCTTAGAGGTCTTTTGGTTCCTTTTTCCCCTATCGCCTCCCCTCTGGGCTTTCCTAGGAAATCACCCTCAACCAAGACTGAGAGAGAGGAGAACCCACATCTCCTGAGATAGGTGCTCAGAGAGGGGCTTAGGAATGGCTCAATGGATCTATTAGGTTTTGCTCCCCTGCCTCCCACTCGAAGGCTTCCTTCGGTCCTGCAGCGGGGAGGCTGTCTGTACTCAGCCTTCTCCCTGCCCCCAGGTGGCAGGACTGCATTTGCTCAGGAACAGACAGACCAGCGAGCCTCTGCTCTCCTGGTCTGCTGCTATCGGCTCTGGCCGTCATCACACCAGGGACCCCGCCCCACTCTCGCCTCTGAGCCCCGCCTCCTGCCACTGGCTCAGCCTCCCAGCCCTGGACACAGTTAGTACACACAGCCCAGAGGCTGAGCTCAAAGAGAAACAAAAGGAACTGCCAGGGTCCCCATGGCTGTGGCCAACACCTTCATACCAGGACTGAACCCCCAGAACCCTCATTATATCCCAGGGTAAGAGCATACCCTTTTGCTTCTGGGAGGAGGGGTAATAAGGATATAGAGTTGTGCCACCTCGGCCTTGGAGGACAAGTGGACATTGTGGTATGGGTGGCTTATGGATGGGTTATCTATGATGTTGGTGGAAAAGGAAAAGCAAAGGAATAGTAGGAACCGGGCCTGCTGTGAAGCTTTGTGTTGTACTCTCCATGGCAACAGGGTAACAGCCGAGGGGAAGGTTGAAAACCCAGACAGAGAACTAAGAAATGCCTGCTCCAAATATATACCCAGCAGAGTCCAGAAATGATCAGGGCCTCAGTGGCCTCTGCCCCTCTGTCTGGGGATGGTGGGGCAGGGGGCCTCTGGAGGTGAGCAGGTGAGACTTGTGCTGCAGGTACACTGGACACTGCCCGCTACTTCGGTTCAGCATGGGCCAGACCTACGGACAGATGACTGGGCAGCTACTTCGAGGCTCTCCTGGCCTCGCCTGGCCCCCCGCCCACCGCACACTTCTGCCTCCCATTCGGCCTCCAAGATCCCCCGAGCCTCGCAGGAGAAGCCTGCCTGTCAGGCGTGGACACGAAAGGCTCAGCTCCAGCATGGTCCCCGGGTACACAGGTTCGGATACGGGTATGAACGGGGCCCCCATCCCAGAACACGGGCCCCACGCTCTAATGCATCTCCTTTGCCCCTTGCCCACCTAGGTTTTGTGCCACAGGCACAGTTCATTTTTGCCAAGAACTGCAGCCAGGTCTGGGCTGAGGCTCTGAATGGTTTTACTCAGTGGAGCGGAGGACAGGGGAGTCAGGAGCTGCCCAAAGAGGCCAAGGGAGAAAAAGATGTG
Source organism: Aepyceros melampus (assembly GCA_006408695.1). Classification (NCBI taxonomy): domain Eukaryota; kingdom Metazoa; phylum Chordata; class Mammalia; order Artiodactyla; family Bovidae; genus Aepyceros; species Aepyceros melampus. The sequence continues at coordinate 270,163 of SJXQ01000768.1, read as the reverse complement.
GAGAAAGACCAAGAGCCAAAGCCGGAGGCAGAGCTGGAGGCAGAAAAGGAGCCGGAGCTGGGGCAGGAGGCGGAACAAGTGAGATGGAGAAGGCTGAGGCAGAGTCCAGTGGTGGGAGCGGGGAGCCCCTACTTCTGTGCGGCCAGGCCCGGGGTGGCCATGTGTAGGCTGGCTGTGGGTACAGGGCCAGACCATTGCCCTGGGAGCTTGTGTTATCACCCAGGGGCTGAATTTGTTTGCCGTTTCTCCTCACAAGGCTTCCCCTTATTCCATGGATGACAGAGACCCTCGCAAGTTCTTCATGTCAGGTCAGAGGATGTGGCAATGACCAAAGGCCTGGGGATATGCCCAGAGTGTACCGACTGAGTGTTCCCGCCCCCCAGGCTTCACTGGTTATGTGCCCCGTGCTCGCTTCCTCTTCGGCTCCAGCTTTCCTGTGCTCAGCAACCAGGCGCTGCAGGAGTTTGGAGAGATGAAGTCACCAGGCAGGTCCCAGAAGGATCCTAAGCCTCTCCCCGCGCTGTCCCGGACCTACCCTCGGCACCTGGGCCTTCTACCTAAATACGGGGGCTATGTGCCAGGTGAGCATGGCCCAGGAGGGAGGCTTTGGGGACTGGGATATCTATGTGTGTGTGAGTGAGTGATAGCTGGAGGTGGTTTGGGGGATGGGAACTAGTAGATACAGGGAGGGGTCCTTGGATCGTGAGGTTCGGCTTTATCACTGGCAGAAAAGGAACTGACATAGCTCCTAGTGGGGAGTGAGGACCAGAGTTTGGAGGATAACTTGGAGGTTCTGGGTAACTGGCTGAGAAATAACTTTTCTGTGCCTCTGGCTACAGATGACAGACTCTTTCGGCCACACAGGGTATAAGTTCCAGTTCGGCCGCACGTATGGGCATCTCACCCAGGATGCCCTGGCTCTCAGCACCCTCCAGAAGCAGCTCCTGGTGTAGGTACCTGGCATTTAAGTGCTCTCTTCCCTTGTCGTCCTATCCCAACCATTCTTTTGGAAAGAAGAAAGGCGGGTTGGCGGGAGGAAGCACAAAGAGAGAACAGTTTGGAGGCCGAGCACCTTTTTTATTAATAGGTGTAATAAATAAATAAATAAATACATAAACAGAAGCCTGGGCTCCTCCTCCCTCCGTGACCGCCAGGCACTGGCCACAGCCTATTTACAGCTGGGGGCTTAGGGAACTGGCCCCAATACTGTCACACAACCTCCTCACAACCTGGCTGAGGGAACCCTGCAAGCGGGCCTTCTGGTCACCTCCCTCCATAGGGAAATACCTGTCTGCACCCATGGGAGGACTGGCCAGATTGGCTGGGGAGACTCTGGCAGCCCATGCTGCACCCCTTCCCTCCTCTCCTGGGGGAAGGTGCAGACGAGGTCACTGGGACAGGTAATGGGGAGTAATTAATACTGAGCCCAGGGACATGTGGCCCCCAGCTCTCGGTCTACTCTCGGTAACCAGGCCAGACGGCTTGGGAAGTGCTCTTAGGTGATGAGCCTGGGGGCTGTGAGGGTCCCTGAGGCCGCCAGCATGCACAGGGCCTCAGTTCTGGCTGCTTCCAGGGCTTGGACTTGGAGTTGGGGTCAGAGTCACGTAGGCCAGGGGCACCAGGCCGGCATCAGGGCCACGGCTGCAGCGCAGCCAGTCCGCCCCGGCTGGCCCCAGCACCCGCAGGGTGTCTCCCTTGCGGAAGCTCAGCTGTCCAGGGCCTGTGGCCAGATGGTGGCACAGCGCCTTCACCTCACTGGGGAGACAACAGATGGAGGTCAGAGAAAGCCCATACCGAGCCAGCCTCAGCCCCTCAGTCCTCCGGTCTCCGCAGCTCACCATGGAGGCTTGGAAGGCAGGCCTGGAGAGGGTGGCTCCTGCAGACTGTCCCTGGGCTCTGGCTCCCGGCGGGCACCCACTGTTTGCGCGACGAGCTGGAACACAGACTTGTCCAGGCTGAGCCAGTCCGAGGGCAGCCTACGGGACAGTGGCCAGGGCCCTGGCTCCATCTGCGCCTGTCTTAGAGCAGCTCTCCACCCCCTAGTCTCCACCAGGGGCCACCTCTTACCTATTTGGGGGTCGGGCCTCCCGTGGAGCCTTCCGGGACCCAAAAAGGTGTCCCCACTTGATGCCCCCTGGTGAAGGTTCAGATGCTCCTTCCTCATTTTCTGTTGGGGGGGCAGCAGACCCCTCCCTCTCCCGGCTCCGCCTCAGCTCCGCCAGTACAGAATCAGGGGGGCTCCCCATCCAGAAGGGCCAGCCCCTCTCCCGGCCGAGGGTCTCCTCAGGGGCAGGGCAGGCCTCCGCTCCCTCCACGACTCCCTCTCGGGGGGGTGGCCCCACGCCTCCTGCCCCTTTCTTTTTCTGCTGCTGCTACCAGTGCTGCTACCTCGTGGGAACCTAGAGCCCTCGCTGGAGCCATCGATGTAGACCTGGGAGCTCTGCATGAGCTGGTACCACCAGCCAGCCTGCCCACTTCGGGCCCACCTGCTGCGCCCTGAGCTCCCAGCCGCCTCTGTCTCCCCCTCTTCCTCCTCCTCTTCTCCACCTTCTGGGGCACCCACACCCTTCACCCGCTCCCCGGGAGCCGCCCTGTCCACATCTCCGGGGCCGTCCTGGCCGCGGGAGCGGGCCAGCTGCAGGGTCGAGTGGGCGGACAGCAGCAGGTCTTGGGACACTCGCAGCAATTCCTTGTGCTGCCGCTGCTGCTGGCCGCTCTGCAGCAGCCGGTGCTGGAACAGCAGGTCTAGGCTGAAAGGCAGGAGGGCCAAGGGTTGGAGCAGCAGCAGCAGCTCCTCGAAGAGGCCAGGGCACACTGTATGCGCTGCATTCAGGAAGCCCCACGGCTGGTAGTGGGTCTGGATGATATCTAGGGGAGAAAGAGAGAGGGACTGAGCCACATAGAGAAGCAGAGCCTGGCCTGGGGTGGGCCTCGGAAAGGCAAGCTGGGCAGAGCCATCGCATACTGCGGGGCAGGCTGGGTACTGTGCCACTGAGCGGCACTGTGGTGTGGACAATGCCTCTGGAAGTTGTGCGGTGCACACGCTCCATCAGCTTAAGCAGCAACCTCGAGTTCAGAGGACAGCCTCCTGGCCACCCTGACTTCCAGACTGCCTGAGTATCCTCCTGGCTCCCAGGCTCTAACATAGCAGAGGCTGGGAAGGGACTCGGGTAGAAGCCCAAGCCTCGAGATGAAAGCTTGTGTGGTTCTCCTCCCCACCTCTAGACTCTGCAAAGACAGCAGTGCCGCCGCCCCCTTTTGATCCTCCCAGGACTGGCCTGTATTGAGTTGGCAAGACAGAGCAGGGTTCTGAGTGTTACCTTCGTGGTTATAGAGGTGATTAAACCAGAACTCCAGGGACCGGATGCTGCAGGGAGAGAGGTAAAGGTTGAGTCTCGTGCGGCTATAGCCAGATCGTGAGGTACAAAGGAGACAGATATGGGGGGTCAGATAGACAGCAGAGGTGCAGGTGAACATCTCCCTTCTATGGCAGGGCTAGTTCATGATACATGGTTCTGGAAACTCAGAGGGGATGTAGGCGGGGGTGATTCACAAGCCAGTCACTTCTTAGAATGGAGTTGACTTGCCCATGACCGAAGAAGTCAGGGCAGCTGCTGATGAGAGGACAGGGCAGCTTAGGGCCAGAGGGGATGACCTTGGCTCATACTCGAGAAAGAAGGATACTATGATATACGTGCCAAGGTGGACTGGGTCAAGCGGGACTCAGAAGCAGTGCTGGAACTGAGAGGTTCAGGGTTACAGTACCCATGGAGACAGAACCAGATTAATTTCCCAATGAGCCAGATTATAGATTTATAAAAGCAGAAGCCTGTATTGGTGATCAGAGTCATGGGTCTGGTGGGAAGCCTGTGACCCAGTAAGAGAGGCTGTAGCGAGGTGGGGAGAAAGTGGGCCTGAGCCTGGCCACAGATCCTGCAGATCCACCCTTTCTGATTCGGTCTAGGGGGTTGGTTCTTCAGAGGCACTGGGGCCCAGGGCAGGGGGCTGGTGGGCTGCAGATTTCCACACACTCACTTGAGCAGGCCGAGGATGAAGGCGTTGAAGCGCATGGTGTGACTGGTGAGCTCTGGGAACTGGCTGACTTTGTTGTACAGGCCGTGCAAGACCTTGGTGGATGGGCCTGGGAGGGAGCCAGAGTTGGAGGTCACCATCTTTTGAACCCTGAAAATTCAGCTTGGGCTTCTTCCCTTGCCACTAGCACTGACCTAGCTGTGTGGAGGCCTCCACCACACTCCACGGTGTGTTCTTACGTTGCCCAATGATGACGTCCAGCACAAAAGACTTGAGTCCGTCCTCCAACACCGCCCGCACCGCAGGGCACAGGTACTTCAGAACCAGGTGGCCCACGTTGGGGCTCACAGAACTGTTCCCCAGCTTCGCCTGTGGATCAGCGGGGAAGTACAGGCAATTACCTGCAACCTTGGTCCTTTCTGACTGCCTTAGTCCTTACGGTACTTCTCTTATGGTCCCTGTCCCTGAGGACCCAACTCTGAGTTCTGAGGGAAGGAGAGCAAGGGACGGGGGTAGCACAGGATAGGTGACGGTCAGCAGGACGGAGCTCAGCTCTCCAGTCTCTCGCCTACCTTGACCCCGGGATCCCGGCTTGTGCCAAAATGGGCCACAATGAGGTCCACAGCAGTGTTGACAGCTTTCACCAGCCCTGAAAGTGAGAATTTGATGCACCAGGTGCCTAAGTGAGTCCCCAAGCAAGCTGGCTGGGAGTGGGCCCTCAGTGGGGAGAGGGAAGGGCTTACCCACACACACACACACACACACACACACGCACACACACACACTCTCTATCTCTGTCCTTGCATAGGTACCACAGGCCTTGGCTTCTTCCTGGTTTTGCCCAGTTCTCAAGTTCTTCCTGTTTTAACCTCTCTGCCAAGACCCACCCCAATGATTCCATTAAGACACTCAACGTACTCACTTCCTTGCCCTTTTACGTCAAACCTGAATCAGTCTAACTCTCCATCCTCTCCACTCTGAGAAACCAGGCTATTGGCTGCTGTTGGAGAAAGTCCAAAGCTATTCACCTAGGGCCTGGGAAGGGCACTTCTTTGATGAGTGCCTTGCAGCATCCTCTGCTATGCCCTCAGGTTGCCATGCCAAATCTTTACCCGTATTCTCAAGCCCTTGGTTCTACTTCACTCAGAGAACAGAGGCCACTAGTAATGAATTCAACTTCCCTCTCCATCCAAAAGACGGGATTACATCACATCTATCCTCCTTCCCACCTGCCCTCTCTTACTCCCTTTCCATCTTGGAGGAAGGTGGCCATTCCCCTTCTTGCCTAAGGTTCTTCCCTCTCGATGCTCTGAGTCCTCTGCTCTGTCTCTGCAAGGGACTTAAAAGCTTCATCCTTCTCCCTTTCACAAGCTCCTTCTCTTCAGCCCACAGTTATGCTAATCTTCTCCTTATTATCTCATTTAAATGGCTCTGCTAAATAGACTGGTTCCCTGTCAGTCCTTATCTGATTAGATGTTATGATCATGCTTATCCAAGCCACCTTGTCCTGTAGCACTTGAGCTCCCCTGGTATAGCACACAGGAGTCTCCCTCCCTACACATAGCTCCCTGAGGGAAGACGGGAGACTGAGTCTTAAGCATCTGATAAATGACTGTTGTTCACTTGCAGATACTCATGATCCATAGTACAGACTTCTGCCTCTTGTCCCAAAGCTTGTACTAATTCCCTCCCAGCACTTGGAGTTCTAAGACAGGGAAATATTCTGAAGGGCTAGATAGCTGGGCCACAGGCATAAAAAGGTAGTAACATCAGATTTCCAGTCTTGAGCTAGGAATGATATTCACCTTTTTTCTGAAGCACATCAATGGATACAGCCTCTGAGCTGCCATCTGGGGACAGGCAAAATTCAGCGGGGGGCTTCTCAGTCAAGGAGAAAGGGTCTTGGAAGTCAGGGCAGGTTAGTGGTAACGGTTTCACTACTTGACCTGGAAAGAAGAGAAAAATCAATCCCAAGCAATTGTCTTCCTGAGTGGCAGCTCAGTTCTGTGCCTCATGTCCTCTGAGATGTGTTCTTTTGGGCCTGACCCCTTCCCTCCCGGCTGCAGCAGAGCCTGCCCTGGGTTTGCTGGGGACCTGGTCCACACACCATTCAGCCGGCAGTTCAGATGGCCAGCAGCACCGAGGGAGCCGGGGAACTCAAAGATGGGGTTCCTTCGGGCCAGCCGAGCATCCTGTGGCCTTCGGTCTAGGCTCCCTGACAAACCAGGGGGCCCTAGAGGATTCTTCCTCCTGTATTCTCGCCACTTGAGTGCTTGAGGGGATAGATGGTTGGCTGAAGTCAGGAGAGATTAGCAGAAGAGACAGGAAACAGTTAAGAGACGGCATTTCATACCCACCCAGTGGGCCTGTATAAAACCCGAGGGTTGGGATATTAGCTACAGATGCACAAACTGTAACCTG